>OY756364.1:11416767-11670165 GCA_963576895.1 Ceraclea dissimilis
AAATCTACTTCTTGTAGTTTGTTGGAGATTCTGCCTTTTGTGCCCGGCGGGGTTGCGCCTGGATTCTGGGTTTGACGCAACCACTACTACATACATACCAACATGTCGTTCATTTATATATATTTAACCGTAGTACACGTAAGTATTTATTTTTTCAATAACCCAGTAGGATTCTGCTGTTGTTGTTACTCAAAATATTTAGTCTGATAGTTCTCCCGTGTAGAACTGATTCCTGGGCCTATATGCAGTATGCAGTCTTCGTACTAAAAAAATATGGTGATGATGATTAGCAAATGTATGTGGTTTTAGGTTATTTACCTACTCCCAAACCCAAACTATATTTGCTTACAAACCCCATAGCACAAACTAGACTGCAATAGGTACGCATCTATAATATATATACGTACCAAGGCAATCACATTTTAATGTATTTTCTATATTATATCAAATTGTTTTTATTTTCTACTACAGATAAGTAGAACTAAGTAGTAAGTACCTATATCCATGAAGGAAGGCTTGTTTTATTTACTCGTATTGTTTAAAACTACGATTTGTAATATTATTGATGAGACCGACTGTTTCGTGTTTTTATTTTATGAATATCTGATCGATACACAATGGTGACCTAGTGTCTAGTGAAGTAAAATGATAAAATCATTGTGTCTTGTTCTTATAGCGTAGGTACAATACAAACCAATATTACTCAATGGTGATTGTAAAGCAGTGGCGGATCCAGGATTTAATTTTGGGGGGGGCTGAAGATTAAAAAAATTTTCCCGAGAATTTTTTTGTTGACCTTTTTTTTTTTTTTGGTCCTCGCCTAAAATTTTGAACTCTGCCGTAATCAACTGATGACCTTTTTTTTTTATTTTAGGTCGTCGTCTAAAATTTGTTGACCTTGACGCCTAAAATTTTGTCGAGCGGGGGGGGGGGGGGGAATTGCATTCACTATACTACATTTTCAGTTTAGTACTCAAGGCACTAGAAGCGTCACTCAACATTTTGGGGGGGGCTAAGGGGCTAAAATCCCTACATTTGTTCTATATGTACTACTGTAATCCATGGTTTTGGGGGGGGGGGGCTTCAGCCCCCTAGCCCCCCCCCCTAAATCCGCTAGTGTTGTAAAGTACTTAATGTATCAATCATAATAGGATAGCATTAGTGTAGGGTGCAACCAGTGCCTACCCACTACGTATATTTATAGATGTCATGGTAAAATTTCATATTTATATCTGTCCTTCATAAACTCCTAACTACATGACCAAGTCTTTATCCAGGACATCGTATAATAAAGTTATTTCATGTCAATATCATAACTTCACCCATGTATAGATGAGCACTTTCGTAAATTTCTTTCACGGTGGCGACGTAGTCTTATCAAATCGTGTATAAAAATTCGAATGGATTCAATCGATGGAAAAATGATAAGTATCAATGACACTTAGATACATCAGCTTTGAGAAAATGACATTTATGATAGATTAGAGTAGATAGTTCCTGCAGGTGTATGTACCTAATACTTTCGAGTAGATTACATCTACAATGTATCAAGATAATCTCATAACGAAAATACTAAATCTTATAAACTATATTAAAACCTGACACCCAGTGTTACCAAATGTACCTACGTAAACATGGATTCAATCTAGACCAGTGGCGTATATAGGGGGGGCCGAGGCCCCCCCCCCCAGAAATGTCAAACAATGATGTGCCATCTGCTATAGAAAGATCCCAGGTTCATCACTTCACCAATTTTCAAAAAAAAAACCCTGCGGCACTTCTTTTTTGTAACATTTTCAACACAACACATAGGTATAATGCTTACCCAAAACACAACTTTTCTCACTCACCTTCACGAAAAAATTTCGCTTGCGTGTTTTTTAGCTATGCCTATGTTAAAATCTTAATTGCTTTCTTCCAGGAGTTTTTTCGCCCGCCCTCCGAAATGAAAACCTATATACGCAACTGATCTAGACCTCACCTAGTTGTGATATTGGTATTTTCTAATCATATTAATTCGTTGCATGTGGATAATTATAACCCTTGAACGTCTTTTTGAAGTGAGTTATCAAACTTAGGATCCCATACAAAAGTGAACTGAACACTCATTTTAAAACAGCGATGCCATCGCTTTTTACTGTCCTTAAAACAACACGGAGAGGTTACTACTACACAGTACACATGTCATTCCTAAATTAGAGATATTTTCAAAATAGGCACTTGCAATATTTTGACCTCATATAAAATTATTATCCACACTCACGAAATCTAATGGTTTTGGGTTATTATAATAATTGTATTAATATGGTGGGACCATGGTTGATGGTGATTTAGTTACGCCACTTATATCAACATTCGTAATATCTATACATATCTACCTGACTATAACATACTATGATAGATGTAGTGCAGATTTGGTTTATTTATATCTTTGTTCACTATACATAATATGTATACCTACACTTTTACTTTCAATTCGTTTTTTTATTATTTTATTTTAATCATTGTTGATGTTTGTGAACACAGGGCCGTACATTTTAAGTTGTCGGTCTAATTTCAACACAGTCGTATTAGGGCTGCCACCTCTCCGGGTTTGACCCGGAGTCTACGGGTTTGAGTGGTGTTCTCCGGGCTCCGGGTTAGCATAGTGTATCTCCGGGTCTGAAATTTTTGTCAGGACTAAAAAAAAAAAAAAGGAAAATACTCGGAGTCCCGGTCCCCCCCCCCCCATAGAAAAACTGGGTCTCCGGGTCAGCATAGTAAATCTCCGGGTTTGGAATTATGGTGTGGACCAAAAAAAAAAAAAAGGTCAACTATGGTCACAAATTCGTTTTTTCCGAATCTCCGGGTCTACGCTCTTACAAAGGTGGCAGCCCTAAGTCGTATTATATTTTGATCCTAACATTATGATAACAATACTTCTTTTTTTATTTTCTTAATTTTTATTTCTAGTGAGTAACATTTTCTACAGGCTATTTGATAGATGGATACAGATATCTTAAGGTGTGATAGTAGAGGTCATTTGGTATCTTTTGAGCAAAAATTAGTTTAGTCCAAAGTCTCACAGTTGTCGAGTTATTCTATATTTTCACTTTTTTTTTCGAAAAAACCCGAATAACTCAAGTTTTAGCCCAATAGCTTCGTAAGTAAAGGTACCTACTTAGTTCTGTAATTATTTTTTGTTACTTGAGTACGTGTTTAGTCTATTCAACTCAGTAATTTCAATTTGAAGAAACAATAATTAAAATTTCGATAAATAGATATTTCAAAAACGAGTCACGACTTTAGAGGGGATTTTCCTTAAGAAAAAAAAACGACTTAAGATTCAGAAATTTGGAAAAAACTTCTCCTATTTATGCTCTTTCAAAAAATAATAAAACATTAGTTTCAAGAGATCACTAATACTTTATGCATATTTCCATACAAGTTCGAAAACAGGAAATCGAAAGAAGATGTGTTGTTCACATGCAACCTGTACCTATGGTAAATATGTATGGAAATTTGCTTGAACGATGAAATGAAGAAAAATTGTTACTTTTCTAAGAACCTGCGAATTCTAATTAAACTTACGTAGAGATGCCTCTAGACTTCACCATTCAGATTAATTTTGTGCAATTGGTACACGTTTAATTAGCGAAATATTTTTCACACCTAGACGCTGTCCTGCTTTTAGCAAAATATACCAAATAATACTAGCAGTATATACATACTAGGTACCTAGTACCTACATGTTGTTCTTAAATGATAATTTATACATCAGATACATAATGTACGAGTATGAATAAAATTGTCAAGGATTTTTTTATTGGTACAAAACATTAAGGTGGGAACTTCAACTTTACTTATTTGTTGTATCCACAAGTAATATTTCAGTATATTTTGTGCAAGTATGTTTAGTTGGCGAATATTTTGTATTTATTACCATCTAATAGTTACTTATCCAAGTCGGTCCCTCATTCCTGAGGATCGTGACCTTCATGTATTATTTGAGTTATCAGTCTGGCCCACCCCGGTCTGTCCTCCGCCCGCCGCAGTGCCTCCGCAAACGTCGTACCACTGGCCTCTGCCACCTGGTCGGACCATCTCAGCGGTATCCGTCCGCGACCTCTCCTGCCTTCCACTCGGCCAGTCAATATGGATTTCTCCAGGTTGCCTGGCTCACGTCTTACAATGTGTCCAAAGAAACCAAGCAGTCTCTTCAGACACACTGCAGACAAACGAGTTGTAATGTGTAGCTCAGATAGAATTGACGCATTGGTTCTTCTTTCTATCCATGGAATCGGAGAAGTTTCCTCCAACACCACATCTCAAATGCATCAATTCTCATCCTCTCGTAGGCACGCATTGTCCACGTTTCAGCTCCATACAGGAACACAGAGAATACCAGGGTCTCCACCAGTCTCTTTTTTGTATTGATGCTTATGCCTCGGTCACGCCAAATCTTTTCTAGTCGGGTCATGGCTTGTTTGGCAATCTGTATTCTACGACTTATTTCAGGTCTGGAACTTCCGTTATTAGATATCAGCGCGCCGAGGTACACAAACTCATCAACCTGCTCCAAATCATGTAGTTCTCCAGTCCGTTGAAAGCTCCCAGTTCGGTCAACAATCATGAGTTTGAATCAATGATTGTATAATAATGATGATGAATTTCCGCTTTGGATGGGAGAATAATGTTTCAATGATTTTGGATATATATCAACGCGCGTGGGTTTTGTAGGTATACATTTTTTTGACTACAACCAACGACCAACTAATAATATTGTATTATTTGTAGAAAAGCGCTGAAGGTTTTTTCACAACAAGGGCGAGTTTGCAGAGGTGTAAATTTATTCTTAGTTAAGAAATTTGAATTTATAAAGAAATGTCAAGAAGGGTAATATATATCTCAGTGGTTTTACTATTACACAGAGGTATAGTCATGGAATAGGTATTTATTTTTCCATACAAAATGGTAAAACCTCACAAAAATCACATCACTACAACACATCTTCTCAAATTTATGTGAAAATTCATCAGTGCTATTTTTTATCTCTTTTTTATTAAAAATATTTTTTCATACATATTATTGTGCAAAGTATTATATACATTTTTGAATAAACAAACCACATCATGACCGTCTCACAAAAAAAATCTGGCGAAAAAGAGGCTGGCGACGCCCATGGGTATAGTTATAAAGAGTATAATTTCAGGAGTAAGACGCCGAAGGTGAAACCGTTTGTCATCTTCAGACAGTCGAGCACTGTTGTATAACATTATTATTGTATAACATTATTAATACAACCAAGAGGAGAATCGTTACTCATTATTTTATTCCTCTGTATTATATTGATCTCTCATTTAGTAAACTTGATCAATTATTAAAATACAACTTTCTTCTGATGCTATCTCCTATTTTTTTGTCGTTGCCCCATCACATTGATTTCATATCGCAAGCGTTCACATTTGCTTGTAGAAGAGTATAGCACAGTATTGATAAAAAGCTATCAATTAATTATTTTAACATTTATTATTCTCCGCATTCATCTCCACATCCCATAGTAGCATGGGTATTGGGCTAGGAAAACAGATTCATAAAAAATGAAAGTTATGATTATGACATATGTATAAATAGTTAAGACGATATATTCGAAAAATGTTTAAAAGCGGCTCTTCCAGCATAAAAACTCAAAGAAGCTCAATAGCGATTTGCACGCCTTATTGAGCACTCGTTTTCATATTGACTCTGTTTTAATGTAATAAGGCCCTACAAGACATCCACATCAATGCCACCCCAGTGCATATATTGCTTTGTAGGGTAGTACATGATCTCTGCACGTAGCAGGTAGCATAAATTTCCTTATCTTGCTACTAATCAGTGGCTAATGCTATACGAAATAATGAATAAGTTCTTTATATTTTGATAAACATTGTTAAATTCAGTTAAGTTATAAACAAAAAATAGTCAGAAGTTTATTTAAATAGTAAGAAGAAGGCGAGACGAACTTGAATTGGAAAGACATCTTGTAAATTATAAACGGTTCCACTTTATATTAACGCTATCTACATATGTACTTACATTTATTTAATATATACAAAGTAGATGTTTGATACATGATTGTCTCATTCACTTTCATTCACAAAACTACTTTGTTATTAAATAACGTCTTTTATTGTATCGCTAATTCATTGTGAGTAATGTCCGTACATTCATCTTACAATAAGTATGACACGTTATGTTGTATTCTATTATATTTTTTATTATTGTGATGAATTCATTCACGTTTTTGTTTGCCATATTTGTATAAAGGTAGTTATGATATGACTTGCGTTAAGTTTAATCAGTGGATTGAAACTGTGTAAGATTTTGGGTAGGAATAATATTAATACCTACTATCTACGTCTTGCGATTTGAAAATCAGAACTCAGCATTTATCACCAAATACAAATAGATCGAGAAAGATAAGTGAGAGAAAGGAATGGATTCGTTTGGAGGAAGCCTGTATCCAGCATAAGAAAGAAGGAGCTTTATCGAATATCATAGAAAATATGCTAGAAGCTGCCTACAATTTCATCACACTACCCAACATGACATTGTCTAGCATCGGCTCTGGCCTCCTTAACTTGAAAAATTTTCGCCATCTGATTATTATATAAAATCTTGAGATATAGGTACACTCCTTTAGTCCCCGACACTAACCTAACCATGTTTGCATTCTTTTGAAGTTTATCCAACCTTCAGTTAAGAGTTTCATAGATCTATAAATTTTATAGGCATCTTTAGTTTAACATAAAGCACGTAGGTACCTTTATCTGCATTCATTTTCATTGAAATATGCCCTGCCCAGTGCCCATCACGTTAGCTTTGGCACTATTGGAAAAGTAAATCTACTGGAGAATGGAAACAATCTAAATATTTGAATAAATAATGTAGATTAGTAATTTAATTACAAAGATATATTTCTTTTAATGGTCAGCTATGAAATTGCTGGTTTGCAATAACTAAGTGGGTAATTATTATTTTATTAGATATTTACTATATTTAATACGCGGACCGTCGTTTATATAATTGGACATGGACTACTTATCCTAATTGCTGCTATGATTAATTGTCTCTATGTTGTCGTTTTTTTCTAAACAGTATTCATATCAAATCAACAGAAAATGATTCCGGTATAACATTGTATTCAACATGTTACTATTATTGTATGGATGAATAGACATTGTGACAAAGACATGACAAAGACACACAAAATATAAATTTAATAGGAAAAATGAAAAACTAAATATTTAGATTAAAATCCATAAAATTGACTTTTGATTTCGCGACTAGTATTTGAGGATTTGCACCCTCATTTTCAAGCGATTGTGAATAAAGTTCTTTAACTTTATTCTTTCTAAAAAAAAAGCTTTATTCACAATCGCTGGAAGATGAGGGTTCAAATCCTCGAATACTAGTCGCGAAATCAAAAGTCAATTTTATAGATTTAAATCTAAATATTTAGTTTATTTATTTTTCCTTTAAAATGGACTTCCACCATGTACCGACGGTTGAAAACATCGAGATTATAAATTTAATATGTAATGATTGAATAAAATATATAAATTTAGATAGATTTAAATCACGTTTTTATTGTGTACAAGTTTTGGACATTTAATTATTTATTTGTTATTCGCACGTGTGAACTAATGTCAGTGTTTTTTTTATTTATTTAAATTGTGATCGTGATGTAATCTAATATGTGACAGGAATGACAATTGTTGATTGATTAGATTTAGGAACCTTCAAGATAACTATTGCAAAATTGTTGAATGCTGTTAATATTACTTGTGTACAATTTATAACAAAACAATCGCTCTTATTATACCATAATCTTATTATATTACCATCATGGCATTTTGCAAAAATGGGGTCACAATATTTAGCATTAGCTTGTGTACCCGGCTCAGCAATTCGCGAGCTATCGCAATGTCGAAATGAACAAAATATCTAGGCACCCTCCTTCTTCCTTCTCTCCGTCCTCTTCTTCCTTCTCTCCTTCCTCTTTTTCCTTCTTTCTCCTACATGATTTTTATGTACATGATACTGCTCTTAATTTTAATTTTAATATGTGGATGGAAGAGATAAAAATACATATTTGCGCGAACAAATGTTGTCATTGCCATAAAACGGGTCATAACCGATAGCAATGAAGTGTAATCGTATTTGCTGGATATAATAATATTCACCTATGTGTCTACTGCCCCAGAACAGACTCTGGTCTAGTGGGGCAGTACAATTTCCCATGTATCTTGTTGTCTTATGTATGTTTATTTTGTATATTTTTTTGTATTTATATATTATGAGTGTGTATATGTATGTGTATATATGGGAAATAAATCTTCATTCATTCACATCATCGATATCACAAACATCTATCCACACCATTCCAGTAAAGCCCACAATGTGGGTAACTAAAAACAACAGTGTGAGTGTGCATTATCTCATTAAAGGATACATTATATGTGTATGTGTACTCACCAGACACTTTCATATACAATATAGATTGATCATCTAAAAAAGAACACTGAAATTTTCGTGCCAATATTCGAAAAATTTCGGGAGGATTTGAAAAGGCATTTGAAACGAGCCTATGTCTAGTAAATTTATTATGTCCTTACAGTTCTCTGGTGTATAATAATTGATACTTGCAGCAAAGATAATAAATAATATGAGTAGGTAAAAGTGTAATATACAAGTAAACATACATACTTACAAATTTTAATGTATAAACATTAAGTGTTTAATTGTACTTCTAACACAAATGAACCTACATAATTTGTTACGTTGACACGCGACTGAACATATTAAAATTACTTCTCCATTCTTCTCGGGTGTACCGTGTGTAGGTTGTCGATGTTGTCGAGCTTTCGGCCTACTTGCTGAGGCCATCTTCAGGACTAATGTAGTGAAGATGGCCTCAGCTACTAAGCCGAAAACTCAGCTAGTAAACCTACACACGGTAAACCCGAGAAGAATGGAGAAGAGGACCGTGAAAATCTACAAAGCTATATATTAAAATTAAATTTGATCAAAAATGTACAAAGAAGGTGAGGATATTGAATGTATTTATTACGTTATTTATTCACAATTTTGGTGAGCATAATACAAAATTATGTTACAATATGTTCACTAGGGCGAGCTTATCGCTCTGCCAGCTAACCCCTGTCTGTAATGCTACTGCTATAAGTACAGATATATTTGTTATGGTACAAAGCAATATCTATGTTCCTCGTGTTCATCTTGATCGAATAACCAATTCCAGATGTCTATCCGCAAGCAGGAAGTTTATTAAATATTCTCACATCCCATAAGACCTTCAATTCTGTAACATTTCTGCACATTGTTTCATTTGATATCATCTCTCTATAGAGTTCTACCTAGGGTGTAATTAACTGATTAGTATTGTATGTAATTTAGTACGAAGATAATTCAAAGGAAATGCTGACCTTCTGTATTGTAAATTGTAATTATAATTTTGATTATTTATGCGCCTACTGCGTTTAATCAACATTATTATTTAAGAATTTCCCATGACGATGTTGCAGAAGATGTTATATAACAATAAGTTCAGCAATGAGGTTCACCAAATTTGAAAAAAAACCTTTTTTAATTATTTTTTTGATGCTATAATATTATAGTACAAAAATACACGAGAAAACCCAAATTTTAATAACTTCGCAATATCCCAGCACCATGAAATTTTGCACCCATATTTGTTTCAGGCTAGAGTTTAAAATTGTATTAGGTACCTATCTACTTTCAATTGGTAGATTTTAAATAATTTGTTTTTTATTGTGAAAAAAAAGGTGGTTTAAAAAGTTTTTTTACGATTGCTCGTTTCCAAAATCTACCCTTTTATAGAAATAGAAACTCTCACACTTTTATACAACGCTCGTGTATGTCAAAAGTGTTCGTCAAAAACGAATATAAATATTCAAATTTACAAAACGTTCTGTAATTACATATGCTCTTTTATGCTCCAAGGTATCCATGCTACTTTTTTACCATGTCGTGATATCATTACTGTAATGGCCAATGGGTTTACCAAGATGAAATTGGAGATTTAAGTTAATAGGTAAGTGGATGTTATTAATGTCTATATTATGTAGTTGGTCTGCGCTCATTGTTTTATATCCAAGGTTGCCGGAACACATCAACACACAACTGAAAGAAAACAAGTATCCATATATTAGACATCATCAGGGCCGTAGTCAGGAATTCATTTAGGGAAGGGGGGGGGGGATTCGAGCTCTGTGACAATAAGTAACAACCATGGACGTCGCTAACTTCGAGCACAACTCGGGCACAATTCAAATTTTGATATTGGCAAATGGGATTTAAAGTATTAAATAGCGTAAGGCATCTGGATTGACCAACATGACAAACGACTATAGCACCACAGGCGAATTTTTGGTCGTAATACATTAGAAGGTAGATTTAACAGAATCGTTTAAAAGCTCCGTTTATTTTTTGTGAACAAACTGTCAGTTTAATTAGATTAGCGCCGCAGGCAATTTTTTTTAATGAAACAACTAAAATTAAATGGATTGAGTCAATAATTATTGAAAATTCATGACATGATGTAAAAACGATGTGGTAATAATGTGATTTATTTCTCCTATGTGTAAAACGGTAGGTTGGTTGAGGAATTTCGGGGGGGGGGGATTGAACCCCCAAAACTTCCCTCTGCCTACGGGCATGGACATCATTACCATTACATGTTGATGAATTATTAGGTATAGTATACCTTAATGATAACGACAATATTTTATTATAAATTACGAATTAATTAAGTATCATGTTTAAAAATCTGTGTGGAGGTAATGCTTTAGAGAAATGACAATATAATGATTTTGGAGTTTACCCATAGATCTTAGGGTAAATTAAAATCTATGTTTTTATTTCCGGCTTATTGTACCGAGTGATGTATTTGAGTAGATGTATTGTATTTTAAGATATGTGGGAGATCAGGAGGTTATAGATAGGCCACAAAACTTACAAGAAATGTTGTTTATCAATGATTAGTATTAAAAATATCTGTTTATTTGAGCTATCTAACCTATTCATCAAAGCACGACTATGATTCGTTAAAGAATCTATAAAGAATATGAACTTCAGCACCTGAAATTTAGTAAGCCAGATCCAGGTTTTTCTTCACCACTATTAACATTGAATGCCTCAGAGATAGAATAAGAAATGAGGAAAGCAGACGTAGAAGCCGAGTTGTAGACGTCACGATTGTACAAATGTACAATTAGACCGGAATATCAATAGGCAATAATTAGGCATTCACATATCGAGATGAAATGGTTGTAGGTATAGTATGCTATATTTTACCTATACTTATTAAAACAGAGACCATGGCAAACAAAAGAGCCGTCAGAAACCTCCAGAAAAGATGGGTAGAAGACATAACCATGGTAGCGGATAGACAATGGGTGAGAAAGGTTTGGATGAGGCCTAAGTCCAGCAGTGGATATACCGGGGTCGAAAAATAAAATTAACATTCGCATCATAGGATCTATGGGAACGTGATATTTATAAACATACAACTATTGTGAAATGAATGTACTAACTTTTTGGTAGTTTAATTGAAGACATACCCAGTATCTCTTATAATGTGAGCTGTCATAATTATCGCATTCCCATACATCCGTATTAATTAATTATTTACCTGTTATTATAATATATTCAGATTATATAGTAGGTATGTAATATTTGCGTACAGACATCAGTACCTACCTACACAGGTATTTTACCATTGAAATATAGAGAGTACTTACTTGTACATAATACTGTATATCAATGTGTTTTTTTTATTACATAATGGTGTAGGTAGGTATTAAATATGATTTAATTACGTCTCAAGTGATGCACATACCTATAACATAATTATTATTTTATTTACTTTATATTTTATAAAATAGGTTGCCATCTTCGGGACCAACCTACCACTAATATTGAGATAACACAATAATACTGGTGATGTAACAGTTTAGCAGTACAGTGCTTTATGTTTATATTTGAGTTTTTCATTTTACCGTATGAGAACCAAAGTTTTATTCCAACTGTCTTCAAAGCACGAGTTCTGTTCTACGTACTACCTACTACACTATTAACCTATTTCCCTACAACTTTCCTCATGGGAACACATGAAAATCACAAAGTTTCATCATTCGAGCTGCTTTTTTGCGATATGCATGGGGTTAACTGGAAGAAATCGAAGTTCCGCGATAAGTTCGCCCTAGTAAACAACTATTTATAATCTGTACTATGTCCATTTTTTATGTTTATATGTATTTCTTGTTCACTTAAAGATTAAACAAATAAATATGCAGGTATTACATACATTTTCCTATTGCTCTGATCTCACAATTATATAGAAACGATATAGAAATAAAACAAATAAACAATGTTAAAACCTATTATTATTAATTCCCTAGTTGATAATTCCTATAAACAGATGGTAGGTGTTAAATTCGTAATATCAGATTTGTTAAAACACCTTAACGTTGATCGTTTTTTTATACAACGTCAAGCATTTAGTGGAATTAATTTAATATCTAATATAAATAAATATCATATAGGTTATAATATTACATCAAGTCATATATATGTAGCAGTGGCGTATATAGGGGGGCCCGAGCCCCCCCTCCCGAAAAGTCAAACAGTGATGTACCATCTGATATATAACATCATCACTTCACCCATTTTTCAAAAAAATTTCGCCTGCGGCGCTTCTTTTTTCTCGCATTTTTAACATAACACTTATAATATCAACCTAAAACACAACCTTTCTCACTCACCTTCAAGAAAAATTTCGCCTGCGGCGCTATTCCTGATTCTTTTACTATGTCTATGGTCAAACTTTCCAGGATTTTTTTCGCCCCCCTCCCGAAATGAAAACCTATATACGCCACTGATATGAAGGTACTCGTAGTTAGGTACCGCGAACTACTCTTATTTGGGTTCTAAATAATGTAAATGATTTTTTTATAAATTGTCAGTTTTTTTTAAACATTGTATCCACCGAAGGTTACCATCAGAAAGAGATTGCTTTGTGGCAACGAGACTACCATGTTGAATGCTATCAGTGTGTGAATATTATTTAATTATTTATTACCGAATGGACAGTAATTAAAACTATTAAAATCCTTCGCAATTAATGAGAGTGATATAATATGAACCTTCTCTACACTCGTGGATGTACGCAGAGTATGTAGCATTATATGGATAATGATTTCATATAAAATTTGGCTTCCTATTACCTACTGAATATTTTGAGCGATATTTCACTTACAACTGGCAGGGAAATGATTTGTTTGACAATGCAGATTTTCTCGTTCTTGATCTTTCGATCCCCAGCAGGTGGATCGAAGCTTGACAGGGAACTTGATCAAAACTTGACACGAGCGGTTTTGAATCAACTATGAATACATTTTGGGGAGTAGTTTTGTATTTGACCTATTTGATTATTAAATTTAAATTTATATTCGCACACTTTTCTATGATACCTAGCTATTTGTAAATTATTTCTTTACAATTTACCGGCAAAAGCTCTATGATAATAAAATATGATATAACACACATATTATTAAATACTAATTTAACAAAAAAAATCATATGTGAGGATAAGGCAGGTATATAATAATTTATCACGATTCTATTCATGTCCTGTTTTACGAGTGATACAATCATCAATAATACATTATTATTATAAATAATTGATTTACTATTTGATGAAACATTAATTCCTATTAATTCATGATAAAAAAAAACTAAAGTGCAATATACTCAAATAGCAATCCACCGCCTAACTAAAATAATTTACAATTACAACATTTTGTTACACGTACGATTAAAAAAGTTTAGTATAATTGTTATTACAACACTTGGATTTTCCAACGATAAAATAATATTTTAATCAATAAATATATTTTATTTCTGTGAGCCGCAGATGCCTCTTATTTTTTTGGTGTATAATTTATTTTTCTATTCTAACAATTATTTTACAATATGTTTTTATATATAATTATTTTAAAAGTTGGGAATTTTCATGCCTTCATGGAATAAAATTAAGTAGACAATATATATCTTATAACTGGCAAGTGGTAATATCTTTTATGACTAATTAAAACGATATACTATAGATAAACAAATCCAAATTCTTTCAGACTCTTTATCGCAAAATGACGAATACCTACATCGTCCGCACTAAGGTTCGAATCTACCACATGGAAGATCCGTATTCCAACCCAGATGTACTCTAATTGTTTGTTATCCAAAGCATATTATGTTTTCCAGAAGAATTAGGTACCTATTTCATTTGGTAAAATTGATTAGGTGCTGACTATGGGAAACATCGACACCTTTTTTATAATTTTGTTTTGTCACCGTGTAATTATTGTTTCCATTCTTTTCATGCTGTAACTATTTATAAGTTTCCAGTTTATAAGTTTGCAATGTATAAATTTTGTTCAATATGTAAACCTGACGATTCCAAGTGCCTTATATAAGGCCTACGGATGATTTAAAACCAATCGCGAAATCACACCTGGGCGTGATGGCCATGTTTGAAATTCGCGTTACAAATCTAATTTATCTAATCTATGTATGAGTAATAGCTCCGCAAAATGGATAACGTATTATATTTAAATTAATCTCCATAAAAACTTAATTGTGTAAAGAAATATAATTAAATTAAATACTTATTGTAGATAACCACTTGCTAACCTATATTCAGTGTTATGTATTATGTAATTACGATATATATTATTATGTCTGTGATGTAATCATGAATGTCTGCATCCGTTTGTTGATCAACTTAAATGATAGATTAATAATATCGGTACATTTACTTATATTACTATAACATCTACCTCTAAAGTTTCTATACTATATTGGTGTTGATTACATTACACTTTAAACCTTAAATAGTCAGAAAACCTGAAGTCTTCCGCCAAAAGAACTTTCTATTATTAGAGAGAGACTAACTGCCTTTGGCGGAAATGCATGAGGAAAGGTGCGGCTATTCATCTGATCTGTCTGTATGTAAAGAATGTAAAGATGTCTCTAAGATACCACCCTAGAATTTTTTCTTACGCATCCGTAACTTCTATCACATTTACACAGTTCTTGTACCATTATACCAAAATTCCACTATATATGTAGAACGTGTCTGAGGTGATGGCTTCTCCATTCCATCACTCTTTTTACTTTCGGTACCATTTTCTTCCATCGCTCTTTCTTTATTTTAATAAAGTCTTCATCTTATTTATAATATACATCCTTAGAATTTCATTCTTAATTCTTTTATGCATTTATCACAAACTCCTATCTCTCAAAACCATCGATGAATGTACTATATAGATAGATGCACTCACGTTTTACTGCGAATGTAAAAAAATGTATTGAAACTGCTATAATCGCAATTTAATTATGTGATCGTTAAAAGTATTTTTTGCTTCCTGGTTATTAGCATGTGAGATGTTTTACATACTAAGCTCATAATCATTATACTCCTTAATCATACTTCGTAATAGGCAATCCTTTAAAACATACTTGTATTACTGTACTCACTAATCATGTTGAGATAAATAGTGCACTTTAGTGTAGTATAATTTAATTGAATACTTATTCAACCGATAATAATATTATACAAACACATTACAATATTTATAGTTCTTTCAGTTCTTGGTAAAAAATCGCAAATAAATAATTAAAAAAAATAGATTTACCAGAAAATTTATACATAAAAATGGAAAAATCAATAATTATTAATACTTGCAATATTGTAAGACGATTTCTAAATACTGATATTTCAGACAAAATGCTTGTATTTTAGGCCCCGCGCATCTGAGCCTAATCCTGTGATATCCGTGATATCTGGATAGGTGAATTTTTCCCAGTATTAGGCTGATGAGTTTATATGTGAATCGTAAGTGATAATATGTTGACTCTTCTGGCTGATAATACTGAGAAGTGTGTTGTAATATCGATCAGAATATTTGTTTATACATACAATTTTTAAGACAAAGTGATTAAAATTTTTTACGGTTAGTGCCTATCTACCTTTAAATGGCAATGGCACTTGAGCTTATGAGGAGATGTTTCTAAACATACATTATGCATTTTTTAATTTAGTTGTGAAGTCTTGTTGGCTCTCAAAAAAGAATAAGAAAGTATTTTAATTTAGTATATAAGTGGATGTATACAGTATCGTTTAGCCGTTCTCTTACTTAACTATAGACTCTAGGAGAGTGAGTGATTAAATTATTAACATTGATAAAATTACTCAGCTATAAGTAATTAATGCGATAAAATTATTTTTAAAGACTTTCTGAATTAAGGCAAAAGATTGTAAAAAGGGCGGAGGTTAAGACCAATTAGTATTAGGTATATCTGATATTAGAAATGAAAATTCGAGCACAGTGGAGCAAAATTGCTAATATTCTATTTTATGTTGCAAGATTGCAAATATAATTAACTTATTGTAATAAATCTTCCAACTATCTGTACAAGTAATCAACATTGCATAGATAATTATAGTTTAGTATCGATAGTATTGCAGATAAGTTAGTAAGTAAGTACCTTCATCTACCTACCGCAGTATCTACAATACAAAAGCTTTTAATTTTAAAATGAATGTGACGCAACATCCATTAATCTAATTTTAATTTATAATTTGCTTCTTTTCCAGACTAAATAATTGTTAGTTTGTAATTCTTATTGCCGGTTAGTGCTCAACTGTTGCTGACGATGTTAAGTAAGAGTGAACGGATATTGGTGGAATTACTCACCAGTTTTTGTTAGACACAACACTAAAATATAAAATTAGTAAGTTTAACAAAACTACCAGCTGCATTAGTCACCAAGATACTTACTTTTTATGTGATTGATAGGTACCCACATATTCCAGTTAAAAGTCAGCTACAGCACCGCCACCTAAGAGGCTTGGGCTATCTATAGTCTCCTGACACATCACACAACCCATCTATTCGTGTTCGTTATTTTGAAGCACATGATTTCCCAGACAAAAAACAAATAATCACTGAATTCTGGAAAAGATTCTGAGTTGCAGGACCAGAAAATTCTACGTTTCCACTACTTTCATACAATCCATAATATGTAGATACATTATGTAAAATTGAACATAAGTACTTAAAAAAAACATTGAGTCTTCATCGAACTTTTACAGATGAGAATATTTAGTTCTAGAGTCGTTAACAGAAGGTATATATGCCTTAATTAGGTACTCTAACAAGACAATAATCGTGAAATATTAGTTTGATTATCTGAGGTCATTGAATCACCATGAAGGATGCCTATAATACATCATGATTACTATCAGTAATCAATATCTAAGCAGGCAGGGTGTACGATATGTTTCTCAAACATGTATAGGCAATACACAAAATATTCCACTTGGGAATTAAAAAAATATATTTTGATTATGTGCAAGCTTTCAGTCTGTCATGAACGAGACGGTCTCGGATTAACTTGGAGCTACAGTTTTATGTGCTGGCAGCATTTCTATTTAGAGAGTTCTAAGTGTGGCCACTATGGTTGCCAAAAGGCTACAACAGAGCCCTTATCAAAATCATCACTTTCTTGATAGACTATACATTACACACATATTCAGTTTCCTCAAGATATCAATATTACATCAGATGTTTTTTTTCTCATTTGTTTTTGTCCCTGTTCTTCTGTTTACAGAATTTTTCGGTAAATTTTCTTTGTTGGTTTTTGCAAGACACAAGCTTCGAACGATTTAAAAATTAATTGTACAACTAAGTAGTTATGGAGTTCGTCATTCTGGATGACTGGATCCAAATAAATTTTTATTAAAATATGTTATATTACAATTTATGGATGTACTTACGCGATTTTTCCCCACAAGGATTGTTCTGAATAATATATTATCGCACTTTAAGTCTCCATAATAATTCACTCCCAATTATTTCGTATCTTAAATATAGTTTGCTTTATTGTTTTATTAGTTAAGTCCATGATATTTCGTTTAACATCTTCATTGTATAACATAACGTAATAATTCTCTCGGGTAATAGATTCAAAACAATACAATATAAAATGATTGACTTTTTAAAGGTGTTGGGAGATAAACACCAAACACTTCCAAGTCGTGATGTTGAAAATTTAAACTAAATATTTAAACCGGTCATTGAATTGTTGCAAAAAAATACCTAATATAATAATATTGAGAAATCAAAAGATAATTTAGATAATTGTAGCATAAAAATAATACAATATACCTATACATCGATTAAATAATGTCTGTATCGTACTGGGTTATAGGAGTATTCGCATCTGTAGCACCGACCACATCGGCGTGTGAACATTATTGTACTATACGTGGATAATTATTGTGATTAAATTATAATTTATAATTTAATGTACGTACAATATTTCTGCCCACATACCAATTACAAAATTGCATCTATTTAGTTTCAGCTTTATTATTGCTTAGTAATTTGATTATACGACCACAGTTTGTCCTACATAATAAATTAAGGGTTTGCAATATGCATACAGGCAATATGCATGCACAGGTACACATATTATATAAACGATAAGTTTAAACGCATTCAAAGTTTCTTCTTAAAAGACTTTTCACTTTAAGCAAGACAACGTAACCATAAATTTTAAATTTAAAAGGGATGAATCTTGCATGTGGATGTACGAATATATTCACTACAACAACAAAAACTTCTCATTCGAAAGGTCTCAAATGATAATCTTCTTCTTCTCTATATGTCCTGTCGGGTCCCCCCGACGTTGACGACCACTTGGGAGAACGCCTCTCTGTCCTGGGCAGTGCGAAACAGCTCCTCCACAGTCCTGATTCCGGTCCACTGCCGAATGTTTTGAAGTCAGGATAGTAGTTCAAATGATAATAGTACCTATATTAAATTAAATTCTGAAATCATTCAAACTAATCAGTGGTGTCGTCAACCAAGAATAGATACAACGAACTTGTATGGAGGTCTTGCAACTGTTAATTAACTTGCCTTTTATTCTAGATGTCCTAGAATAGAATAAAAATATAATGTTATGTATGATGCCTTTTAGATCGTACTCTTAAGTTCACTTCGTCACATGATATGTGAAATTTAATATAATGTAAATGATAATATGGCCACAACTTTGTTTCCCATAATAAGGTGCTTATTCGTTCATCTGTATGATTTTTAGCATAGTTGTTAGTAGAACAAAACTGAAGGCTACATGTATTCAGTTCAAGTAACTTAATACGAACATGACGAGTTTTTAAAAGTGAACAACATTAGTTAATATGTAATTTAACGTAACATTCATATTTGAAATTTATGCCACAACATTCGTTTTCTAATCTTGTTTGTTAAGACTTACATGACATATTAAAATAAAAATACAAATAATTCACTATTATTTGATTCTTGACTATCATGATGATTATTATTTTCCCAAGTGTCTGAATGCAATCACCAAAATTATGGGAGCATATACTTAAAACATAATCACATTTCTTCATACCTACAAAGTATTATTTGGTAAATCAATGGGTGTTAGACAATGCATTTACTTTTTCATTATCTTTTTCCAAGTGCATATAAAATGAATTGTTTTAAAAATATACGTGATATCAAACATAGATAAAAATTAATAAAATAGTAATGAATCATTATAAATGTTGTGTAAACAATAGTAAATATTGTTTATTTTAATTATTATACTATTTAATATTTATACCCATTAAAATTGCGATAGACTTTCGTAGAGTCTCAGTCACTTTGCCTCATGGGTAATTTGAAATTTCGGCAATCTAGAATGACTTTGAAAACTTAGCATCTCATAAGCATATTGTGCTCCCTTTATATTTTGCGAGATAAGAAAGGAAAAAGCAAAGTAGACAGGTCCTGCAGTTACCATACATGAATACTTACCTAATTCTAATACACGAAAAGATGGGATAAAAAGGTTCTTACAGAAAAATCAGTCTAAGAGATATTTCTCGGGATCCAAATCGTGTTCCATTTTGTACGAAAAACGATAACATTTTGCATACAGAAACAGGATATTGAATATCATATACTTAGGTGAATTAAAAACATAGTCTAATAAGTGGGTAGAACATTGCGAAGTTTGTTGGTACAGTAACAAAAAATGCAGTAGCTGAAGATACATTGGATTTTCCATTTCCATGTACCTACTTCTATAAATTATATTATAAGTCATCAACGGTTATTATTTGCTAGCACTAGAAGATAATGCTTCTTTACCGTACTTGCGGTTCATATAGTTAACGTGTGTATACCTACGTACAATGATATTTCTTATAAGTAGGTTTCCATTAAAAGCTGTAGGATTTTCCCAGAATAAAGTCATAGCAACAGCTGATGTCTCCACTCCATCATTGTCATCAGTCATCAAACCATACAGAGATACTGATATACTTTACCACTATGTCACATATCGCCGATTTTTTTTTCTCTTCTATACAGATACTTCTAGACAAATTAATTGGTGTAGAAAAAATATGATCGGTCATATTCTACACATGTTTAACGTTGTGGTTTATTATTTTGCGATTTTTTGCTCACGAACATACTCGTCGTATGAGAATGTAAGTTTTTATGTAATCCTACATTATTTAATAGGTCACGAATTCGTTTTTAGGTTGTACTTTAGAAGGATTATATATTTTTTCGCAATTGTAGACAAGCAGATATTTGGCAATCATTTTATTCATCATCCAACCCAACTACATATGAATTGAAATATACAATCAGATTATAAGAATATTCTCACGTCTCTATAACATACTCTAAGGAACACAAATTATTCGTGCAAATTATACCTAATTATTAGGACAAAAAACGAAACCCCCGGATATTTCAGGAGTTCCTCTGTCTTCCAGTCTACCGATTTATTTGTTTATGATTAAGCTAGGCTCAATCTTCACTACCAGAATAGCTCCACTTGGCAAAACACCCCCGAAACCATTAGACTCGTTTTAAATGTGGGTAGATAGTAGTGGCGAAAGGTGGATTTCAGCAGAAAGGATGCCGGGGCTAACATTTATTATGGGATTACGTCAGATTAGACACTATTTTACCTATATTTTTTTCCAAGAGGTAACTCGATGGGAATTTTCGATGGGGGTTCTTAGGTAGCTGCGCACCTGGTAGATAGTCTGTACGCTAAAAATCTTCAGGATAGAGCTTGAATGTGGATGTTCTGTTAAATGTGGAGAAGGGCTGACAAAAGGGTGATGCGATGTCAGATGTTTCGCAAATCTCTGCAAGCTCTGTGTCATGCGATGCTCATCTCGCAAGTTTATTGAATCCGTTCCGATTATCGATGAACTTTGATTAATTTGTGATGCGGATGAAATTTAAACAGGCAATTATGCATGTAGAACTTAGGTTACTTGCTTCGTGATTCAACGATAATTTTATCCTCTATAATTTATTACCTAGTGTAATAAAAGTCTATATTTTATAATAGCTAAGATAATTATGTTCATATAGCCTAAGGTTTATTAAGGGTGAAGTGCTCAATAATTCGCTATAAAAGTCTTATGATGTACTTACGATAAAGTGATTTGATATATTTGATTAATAAAATTCATTCACAGGATGATTACATGGATGATATATTTATATACGTACATTTGACTTGAATCAGCTATATATATTGATTGGCACAGTTTGTAAGAACATTTTTTTTTACAAATGGGAGCACAGTAGGTCGATGCGACAATGTATTCTGAAGTTTACAACACAGAGGAAGCTTACTGTGAAGTGGGCATCAAGAAATCAATTGAATTTGAGCAGTTTAAGAAGGATCTATGATTGTATAAAAGGATATATGTAATAAAAGATGCGCGTAGCTCTAAATATGTACATCGTCAACGCTGGTATTCGAATCCGATACATCGTGCTTGAGGATCCCGCGCTACAACCAACTTGTACTCTTTGTACGGACATTGCCTTTGCAAAAAAGTCGCCATTTGGAATTATGAATATTGTGTCCAATAAAGATTTTTAAAATTTCATTTATTTCATACCAGATAATATTAATTAGGTACCTATTTAGAATTTGTACCAATTTGGAATATATTTTTTTAAATGACTGATAAAAACATATAAGATGCTGAAAATTTTGAACCAAAGCGATTACGAGAAAATCTTTGGTTGCTGATTATTTTTTAGCGTAATTTTGAACTGTTCTTAGTACTGAGTAGGTAGATGCTTTTAGGTCCATTGTGATCACTAGACTAAAAAAAAAACTTATGCGTGATGCTCACTGCAAGATTTTTCCCAAGTGCTGCCACTTATCTGCAAGTATTCTCATGATTATGTAAGTAAGAAACAAACACTTGCAAGAAAAAAAATCATGTCTAAAAAACTCATTCGGTATTCGCAAGTTAAATAATTAATGAGTACGATAAACAAACAGTGTAGGACATTTCCAGGTAATTAAAGTATGTACATCAACACTTCCTCATATCTAATATTTACCTATTCAACAAAGTGCATCTTTTAGTACTAATTATACCTGAAGATAGTATTATTTATTTTGATATCATTTTATACAACATGTAAATTAATCGAGTTGCCATTACTAGTAATAGACATAATTATAATCTATATATTGTTCCATCTCTAACTATAATAAATAGACATTACCCATTCTGACGAAGTGATTGATTGTGCTGAAGAAATATAGACTCATGGTAGTATAATTGATTGATTTTACACCTGACTAGGATACGTCTAATGATATGAAGCGAATTATTATATAACATAATGACATATCATTATTTTATTCATCGTGTTTCCAATGGGATCCCAGGAATCGTTTAGTGCTTTTTTATAGTAAAACTAATAAAATGTGTAATTTACAAAGGTTATAAAGGAGAACTTGACTTGATAATACAAATGAAGGTCATATCGATAGATCATCAATAATATTGTTATAAAATTTCCACAGAGCATATGGAATTTTGCTGGCTGAAAAAACAACAGACTTTTGAGATAGAAAAGAATCACCAAGAGAAATTATAATGACATTTCAAAAATTTCTAAAAACGGGAGACCTTATATCTCGACAACCGTTACTAAATATGCTTTGGAACCAAATAGGGTAGATACATTGAACCTTTATCTAGGGAATAACCGTAAAATATTTTTTATATCTTGTATAGATTACTCAATAAAAAAAATTAAAAACACATCTGATCTTTTTTGCGAAAGACGGAAACTCGTTTCCCGAAAGTCGCGGAAAAATTAAATTTTGTGTACTGAGAATATGCATTTAAATCTAGGTAATAACCGTAAAAGTTTTTTGATAGACGCAAAATTAACCCCAAAAAATTGCAAAAAACGCTATTTTTCCCATTTTATCATGCGATTGTCACGCGGTTTTGAACCTTAATGCCGTCTGTGACGTCATTCCTGGTGCCATGCCCTTAATTGATACTACAAACATTGGTACTTACAAACAAATACATAATAATGAAAAGTACTCATGTAACAGTTGCTACACTAATTATGTTATCAATCTACGTGTTTTGTTATTCCTGACATTTCCTATTGTAAAACTACTACAATAGGAAGGACGAAATGTTTTTAAATCATTGTGTGTTACTTGGAAACATATTAATATTAAAATTTTATAAAATTACCTTTTTCCACTAATTAACATGCAAGTATATAAGGCGGTAAGTAAGAGCACATCCTGACAATGATTACATGAGTGAAATATCCCTCATCGAGTAGACACATACCATTTAACATAATCTTAGGATGGTACAAATTAAAATGATTATTGATCTTTTATGTAAGATAAAAAACGTAATTAGTTACAAGTTGTAATTTTGAAATGGTTAAGGATTGCGATATACCAAAATGATTATTATTATAATAATAATTGTGAGGAAATTTTAAATGTGTGCTAAGATTATAATGTGATTGTTTTACGTATTAAATACTTGAAACACTTTTTGATTCGCGTCATATTCTTGACAGCTTATTTCCATTTTTATTATTCATTATAATTAATTAAAATTACAATGCATGTAATTATTTATTTGAATGTTTATTTACCTTAAGATTATATGAGGCCATGAGATAATCCGAATACTGAAATGATGTTATAATAACATGTAAACCCTTGATATAACATAAGCAATATATGTATTATCATTCTAGAATATCTTCAACTTTATTATTATAAAAGTACTCGTATAAAGCAATTTTATACTTTTACAACCGATTTGTTTTCATGGTCAAACAGATGTATGTATTTTTATAAATTGCATTTCAATGTAGCGAATATTCAATCGAATGTATTTTTGAGTGGGAAACTGATTATTAAATAACATTTACCAATACGTCTTAGCGATTCTACGAGTATAATCTGATGGTTAAAAAACAAAGTAACCGATGAAGTTAGAACGTCGATTTGTAACTGGTTTATATAATAACCTCAATGGTTTTAACCTTTCAATATTTTGAGAGTAGCGCATTATTTTCTTATTTGTTCGCATGAACAACACAAATTATTTTGTACACTACATAAAAACCACACTACTCAGTACTCGTATTGGTGTGAAGGATATTATTGAACCTCTTTTATTAACTAATGTCTAGTATTATTTCTAGTGGATGAAATTACAGTAATAAAATGTTACTGCAATTGTACAACACAAAAACTTATGCCCATAATATTATTATGGGTATATATTTTTAATTAACACATTATCTCATCGGCATATGCAATTTCGTCTCCGAAATGTCTCCTTTAGTCTCGAAGATGACTCCACTAGATACAAAAAGGCGGACAGTTTGACAAAAAGAACGATGCTAGTAAAGACATTATTATCAACGACAGTGAAAACCTACGTTATCATCAGTTTAAGGACATAATTAATTATAGTCATTTGCATTCTACCTTGAGCAGCCAAACAATAGTATCACATAACCCAGGTCTTTCAACTTACCCCATGGGAGTACATTGGACTTTAACTACGAGTATTATGAAATCATTTTGTAGCGGATAGGAAGAGTTCTTGACGAGAAGACAAGTTTTCTTTGTTTTATTTTAATGCATAATGACAAAGGTCAGTAGTGAAGTACATATTCCATTTTGTAATATGATTCAAGTGTAAGTTTCTTACTCATAATTAAGGTAAAGGCATAATGTCACAACAAGTGAAATATACAAATAATAATTATAAAACTTGCATTGTTCTTCGTTGGAACAATGGACAATAATACAATTTTTAACATTCGAGTTTTAATTAAAACTTAAAAGTCAAATGAAATATATGTATCACTTATTTTAACGTAATTATTCTATATAATTATATTTTATTTCTGAGCAACTATCCGTATATATGAATCATATATTACTTTTACGTATATGTCAAGGTCGTGCTATTATATTACCTGTAGATATGCCATAAATTCATCTCAAAAGTGTATTGTATTTATTCATACTATACCAAAATAATAAATAATCTTTACTTACATTTGGGTGATTTATTTAATTAAGTAAATTTGTTATAGTCTCTGTGTGACAAATCATTAAATTCACCGGAAAGGTTTGCGATGAGAATAATACAATTAATGGCAAATAAACGACTCTGGGATTGATCAGCTCAATCAACCTCTTCAATCAGAAATCTATTCGACTATCTTTTTGAGAATACCGAGAAGTTACAAGGCTTCCCTTTCACAGCTTTATGATACAATGCATATAGTATTAGGTACTACGTCATTTATTTCAGTGTAAACTATCTTTCAGACTATACTTTTCAGAATTCATTTTAACTTTTGGGAAAACTTGTCACATTACTGAAACGCATGCGTATAAATAAAATATGAGCGCTAATCAAAGATATGCATCTCATATTAAATAATTCATTACTAACCGATATTTATTAATATCGTAGTACGGAGAATATTGCACTATGAAATGATCAAGATAATAAAATTGAACACAGATTATCCGAAGTAATTGTTGCTTTTGTATTTTTATTTATTACGCCATATCGAAATATATTTCGGTGAATTGAGCGATAAATTTGAAAGTATATAATGAAGCTACCATATAAAATTAAATAATATCTAAAGTAAGTGTTGTACAAAGTGTTACTTAAATATGTATTTTAATTTATATTACGTTGGTGTAATCACAATAATGATCTTGGTTAAATAAAATCTAACGAGTTCTTTCAAAATGGAAACATTGAAGATCTACTACTGATGTTGTCATGAACATAAGTGCTCCCGTATATCACTCATTACACAAACATTATGCTAAATACTTTCAAACATATCAGTCCATCCAACTTTGCTGTAGATCTCCTACCACATCATTTTGTTATATGAAGTGCAAATGCGGTGTGATTAATTACACCTAAGAGTAGCAAAAGTGTTATAATTGAACAACATACATTCGAAGTAGATGAAAAAACTTGCACGGGTTTCAAAACAGATGTGTACAGATGAATTTTATAATAGACAAGAATGATCACATAGGCAACTAATATAATCACGTTAGTGTTTATTTGAATAAGTAATGGTCTTTGTATTTAATACCCGTGTAATATGATTGAATTGATATCAATAAAATTAATGGCATATGATTTGCAAAGTGTACTAGATGTACTCATGTAGTTTTTATATTGATGTGATTAATGTTGTAGGGAACTTAACGTGGAAAATATAAAAAGCAATATTGATGATAGACCAATTATTAATTAGCTTCGATGCATCTATCAATAATGAGGTAATACATCAAACTGATTGGCCATGCTTTAAAACTTTGCATAAAATTATCTAGTTGTGGTCTTAACCTTGATGGTTTTAGACTAAAAATGATAATTAAAAATGATTAGATATGAAATGAACTAACCCAAGGAAATAAAAAAGATTTGTATAGGAAATCAGGAATTCAGCTATGCTTTCAATAAAGGATGCATATAATCTCATATGTTGTATGTTTCTAAATATTCAAAAAGATTTTCAGCGACAGAGATCGACGTGTGAGTAATGTCTTCCAGCCGAATCTAAATTCCTACAGATTAATTAATGAATTCTGCGGTTGGGAATTATAGTGACTATTTGTTAGACGAGTAACCACCGGATCCTAAGGACAGTTTATTCAAAACATGAGGAATATTCGTCTATATTTATTTAGAATAGGCAGGCATTGTGAATCATTCAATACTGCGGGATAAAACAACTCGATAGCACTTTAAAATTCATCAAGCGTACGAAGTAAGTTGCAGAATATTAATTAAAGTACGTCCAATGAAATGTTCAAAAACTGTAGAATAGTAGACTACAATCTCTTGTACCAGGTCTTGCAACGATGAATCATACCTAATTCACTCGTAGATACGTTGGACTCAGTGGCGGATCTAGGATTCAATTTTGGGAGGGGCTGATGGACATCACATGCAAATATGACCTTGTGGTATTAAAAATGTGAATAGCGACTTTTTTAGAGACTGAGTGAAGAGGGTCATGATACGAATGATTTATTATTTGATTTGGAAATAAAAAATGTATCAAAAAATAGCGATAGTCTAGGCGAATTTCGTTTAGAAAAATCGGTAAAGTGTTAAGATAAACGCAACAAACTTGATTAGCGCCGCAGGCGAATCTTTTTTACCAAACAATATACTTTGTAGTTTTAGAAAATTTATGACATGATGAGAAAACGATGTGGTTATAATGTGATTCTTCGGAAACTAATTGTATATAAAGTACTGTCACTCATGGTTTTGGGGGGGCTTCAGCCCCCTAGCCCCCCCTGGATCCGCTAGTTGTTGGACAATAAACACGCATATAACATAAAAGTTTGCAAACAAGACATCTACTTACTTGTATGTACGTACATAGTTTGTTAGTTACACAACGCTTAGGCAATTCAAATTCTTCGCACGATTTTTTTGTCTGTAATCAAAATGATAAATTAAATGACACATTAATGTCTGTGCGTATATTTATTAATTAATTTAATATTTATTTACCTAGGCTGAATCTAATGGCAAATGGCTACTATTAGTACTCGTAAGTATTCCTTTATTTAATTAATAACACCTTTTTGTATTGATTCTTATCTTGTGATTTATTGGACGACTGAAAGGTGACTTCTGTGACCTGTGTATTAAAATATTAAAAAAATATTCTTACAACCTTTCAAACCTCATCGATGGTTTTTTCATGATCAGACGGTGTCTGATGCTTGTCGAGCCTCGACGTGTGTTCACAAACACGTGATTTCAAACGTTTGGATGCTTCGCAAGCGCTTGCCACTAACTTCCACTGATTCAGTTGCAAGGTATTCGTGTTTACATTGTGAAAATTCATGATGAATACTTAGAATTAATAGTAACTTAATAACACTATTATATTTTCACGGAGGTAGCTCAGTGATTTTTATTAATCTAAATATTCCATTGATTTGTATAGAAACCGACCGTTCACGAACCTTCATGAGCCAAAACAAACGGCCCAACCACACGCCTAATTACTCGTGAACACTGTTGAGGCTCGGTGAGCGTGTGGCGGTGGCATAACAGGATTTTCATGTTCCATAGGGCAGGAATTTCTGGGGTTTCTGGGGTAAAGATTCTTCAAATAAAAATATTATTCCGGTTCTCTTCTATCGCACGAAGCCCTTGGAATTTCTTTAATCTACTCGTAGATTGTATTTTATAGAGTTTCCTCCATGAGTAGATAATATTACTATTACTTGTAGATTGGATTGGATCAATTTGATATCTAGTATTAAAGAGTGTTAACATGTAGAATGTAGATATATCAATCAAACAAGGTTTACAATTTATTTAGCCTCCTGAGTGGTTTGGTCCTACACATAGTACTTAAAAAAATAAAAAACCCTTTAAAAATCCCCCATTATATAACATCTGGATGGTGTTGGATACCATGGTACTTTATATAGTACGTTTTTCTTTCGAGATTTTTTTAAAAATATTTTTCTGCTTACCCTTAAGGCCCTTAAAATTCACTCACCAAAAATTATTGATATTAAAACAAAAATATTTCTCAGCACTCAGGAGGTTTGAAGGTATAAGACTATAAAGTATTTTTTAAAATTATTACATCCTGTTGCTTACTCCAACATACGTGTAGTAATTAATAGACCAGAAGATGTTTGTTCAAAACTATCAAAAAAATTAAATTAACTGATACAAACTATATCTCAGTGTGATTTCTGGTTTAAAATCTCTCCAATTAATTTAAAAGTGTGTAATATACGAATATGCAAATTAAGTTTTAATTGATCTTCATATTAAATCATTAATAGAAACACGAAATTTAAACTTTAATTACTTAGTATTTCTCAGTGACGAAGGGTGGATTTCTGCAGAAGGGAAGCCGGGACTAACATTTCTTATAGTATATTACGTCAGATTAGTTTGCATACATTTTCCTTCTATGTTGTTGTATTGAGATTATTTCAATAGGTTACCATCGAGAACTGATTTTTGATCTTGCCTTTAGATTTGAAAATTTTAAAACACAATTATTAAATAAATAAATAAAATCTTTATTGGATATAAAACATTATATCAAATGTTGGGTTTACTGCCGTAGCAATGTCCAACCACTTGTGACAATAAAATGAGATAAATAATTGTACATTTAGGAAAGTATAGAAAACCAAAAAGAAAAGAGAAAAATAAATACAAACAGTCATACAGAGACAATAAGAATAAAACAAAAAATGTTAGTAATATATAGTAGATAGAGAAAAATAATAAATATATAATGTTGCTACCATGCAAAATTCAAAATTTGTTCTTCGTGCTGTTTCTGATGAGGTGTTTTGAATAACGGTTTATAATTATATGAAAAGGAAGGAGCATTCTAAAGAGTATTCAGTTATTGAAGCCTGGAGGCATTTAATAAGTTCTATAAGTACATAATTATTTAAACTTCAATGGAGAAAAATTGGATCTCTTTACAATAAATTTAGACATAATATTTAATTTGTTTATTTGCTGTCAAGGCCATAATGAGTATCTGTCTATTTATTGGTAAGCGGGATACTGTTTTAGGTAGATTTCCATAAGGAACTCTACCTATTCGTTTCTCCCGTGATGTCGCAGAATTGAAAAATTTCTACTCAGTATCACTAATTAGGACCAGGAGAACCCGAATCCGACCTTGGTTTAAAAGTTTATATATATAAGCCATATATATATATGTCCCTTTTCTTGTGCGCACGTTTGCGGCCAACCTATGCGTCGCAGAAACGTGAAACTTGGGTGGTAGATTTTTGGTAAGGGGTAGATGAACTGATAGGAGATTGGGTGAAATCCATTAAGAGGAAGGTTCACTTTTTAAGGCTTTAAATACAAAAACAATCATTCTGAGGGGATCCAATGATTGTGAGGGTCCGTGTCTGGTATCGTATGAAAGGGCATTTAATAAGGAATACAGATCAATTTACAGATTTTGTCTAGATCAATTCCTTGGACGACAATGATCGATCGAAAGATCTAGTTAAGTAGTTACCGCATAGGTACTAGCGTGTTTGTTGTCTTAGAAAAGTGCTTCACGATACGAGTAGAACTCACATCTTTTTTCAAATTTCTAGTGCTTAGGTACCGGTACTAATCCATATTATGTGTGGAATGAAAATAATTTGATTATTGGATTAGGTACTTCCTTTAATTATTGAAGTACTTAATCAAATATTTTTTCGTCATACGGTACTTCGATAATCAAAGAATAAACTACATCCATACTACTTCATCACTTCGCTGGTTTATTTGCTGATAATATTGTGATTGTTTTTATTGTACAGATGTACTCTTAAAATTAATAAATCACTTGAAATCTACCTATGCCTGCGGCCTGCCAAAGGAATTTTTAAAATTAATTTATCACGTTGTTATATGTTATTATTAATTTACTTGTGTTGGTATCAGTATTTCCGCAAATTACATACAATGTGTTGTATCTACAATCTACATGATATTATTGGTAATGAATTGAGTGAGTAAATATATAATTAATTTGAAAGAGTTATGATGTTCTGACCTTGCTTCACATCTCTAAACACTAATTTAAATAAATAGTCGCAGGGACGGATTGAAAGATTGCGTCTATTAAAACATATAGACTGTACTGTAAATAGAATCATTTGACAATGTGATCTTTATAAGGTCTTCGAATATATTGAAAGTGGACTGAAAATTCACGAAGAATTCCACTTTACAACGATTTAAAGATATACTATCTTAGCACATAGTAATTGACCTGAGCAGCAGTAGGTATTCTGGCAAACTCCTCGTCTTTGATTCACAGGATTTGGGTACGATTTCCGATTGAGCAACTGAATTTTCCTTTGAACATTTCAAGCGAGAAAGAACTATATCATTAAAAAACAAAAAAATAATGAAATTCAATAAAATATGATGTTGATTTTGCCGCACCAGGTTGGGATGACATAGTTCGAAAGGGCTGGCCCAACTCCGTTACCATTAGTAGGTATATTATAATGAAAAAATATTTAGGTATTCACCAACTTTAATTAAAAGAAAGTATACAAAATAACCATTAATATGTGTGCAAGTATAGTACCTAATACAAAGATTAATTATTTAATATGTTACAAGTGTCAATCTCAAATTAGCCATGATCTTGACATTGATCATAACGCGTACTTATATGTCTGGAGGCTTTTAATACGTGAGGCCTGCGGCGTAATCCGGCACTGTGGAGTGGTACTACATTATACATATCATCTCCGTATATTTGTTAGACAGCCAGTCACGGTCATATAATAATCTACAGTATACAGTGGGTACTGAATATGACTCATTACCTGCATTATAATATCTTCTTTTAATTCACAAGAATAACAGTTTACTCTTTTGATAATTAAATATCATTAATTATAAATGTTTTGTTCCTATTTAAATAAAGTCTATCGGCCCAAATGAACTCATTGCTTGTCCATATATTATATTATCAGTGAGGTAATTAGATAATACTATTTAATAGAATATTGCATAGTTAGGATCCCCATTGCATGTTAAAAATCACGAATAATGTTATTTCTTCCCCTTCATGTTGATTAATATTTTAAGGGATTATCTTCCTTTTGTCATCCAATTTCAAGTTATTTTACCCTCTACTACCAACGTGAAGTGAAAAAGCTAATTCAGTAACAGAAAGTATTATAGTAGTCCAATTCTTTTTTTCCAATATTACAACTTATTTCCCCGGGCAGACCACCAAAGAGATGGATTAACAGTTGGGAGTCGACCTCGCAGACGGTTAACCGTTCTTAAATAACAGGCCATAAGGCCTACATTAAGATTAAGAAGGAGAAAAAGAATTACAGTTTGTTGGTCCAAAACTAAGACTTATTTCGTTGACGTACTAAAATACTAAGGTTTCGTGTATCTATCGTTGATGTCTAATCCATGTACGTGTTTCAATAATGTTGAATTTATTCCAATTAGTAAAACGATTTTTAATTCTCACTTCAGCTTCTCAACAGAAGCATAATAAATTTCTACTATAAAGTAAACATTAGTATAACTTTCTGAAAATTCCCTTTCCCGGTAAGGAAACGCTACAATGTGTATAACCGAGTTTAATTACGAAAAGCACTATACCTAATATCAAACATGTTATATTATTTTACCGGTAAAATAATGACAAGAAGTTTTATGAAATGAATAATCGAAATTAATTCAAATTATTCAAGGAATTGACCAAACTCTTCAAGCAATCGTCAGCGATTCACGCAGAACGCATTTTAGCGAGTACTATATTTCTACATAAAACAAAGAACTAAGATTGAATAATATTGTTTATGTAAACTTGTCCTCGACTTTCAGTATTCAAGGTTTTAGGTCATTTATCTGAATATTCGAACTTGGTACTTCTTATCATGGGAGGTGATGCTGCATATTATTATCATTATACAGGGTGTCCCAGGAAGTGCGACCAAGCGGAAGTCCAGAGATAGAGCACCTCTGGGGGTACCTAAATACCCCAATATATGTTCCGCGATTTTTTGTGGTTTTCGAGTTATTATTTTTTTTCGTATTTTTTCGCCAAACCCCGACTTGCAAGACTTTATTGGTCACAGAGCCACTAATTATTGAGGTACATACTTGATTTTTTTTTTCTAAAATAGGTGAATAATGTACCTTTTAGGTTTAAAAATAATTATGGGTCTATCTGTTACTATCACGCCATAAAAAAATGACGAATCTCAAAATTAGTCACAATTCAAAATATTAAAAATGTTTGAGGTCGTTTTAAAAATAATAATTAAAAAAAAAAAATTTTTTTCTAATTACTTTCAAAAACTTGCAAATTTTATAAACTATCTACCCTGTAAATTTCATTGAGTGATCTCTACGGGATCATACCTAAAAATTGTTTCAATGCAAAAAAAGCGGTAACTCACGAAACGAAATTTGATAATTCTCTATACAAAATGTATGAGGAGAAAATTACCCAAAAAATTTCATAAATTTATACCTACTATTTTCATATTCGCATTAGATTTCGACTACAAGATCAAAAAAATCGGATATGAAAATAGTAGGTATAAATTTATGAATTTTTTTGGGAAATTTTCTCCCCATACATTTTGTATGGAGAACCATCAAAATTTCGTTTCGTGAGTTACCGCTTTTTTTGCATTGAAACAATTTTTAGGTATGATCCCGTAAAGATCGCTCAATGAAATTTACAGGTTAGATAGTTTATAAAATTTTCAAGTTTTTGAAAGTAATTAGAATTTTTTTTTATTTATGATTATTTTTTTTAAAACGACCTCAAACATTTTTAATATTTTGAATTGTGACTAATTTTGAGATTCGTCATTTTTTTATGGCGTGATAGTAACAGATAGACCCATAATTCTGTTTATACCTACAAGGTACATTATTCACCTATTTCAGAAAAAAAAATCAAGTATTTACCTCAATAATTAGTGGCTCTGTGACCAATAAAGTCTTGCAAGTCGGGGTTTGGCGAAAAAATACGAAAAAAAATAATAACTCGAAAACTACAAAAAATCGCGGAACATATATTGGGGTATCTAGGTACCCCCAGAGGTGCTCTATCTCTGGACTTCAGTTTGGTCGCACTTCCTGGGACACCCTGTATAACTTACCTTATAAATAATACACACCAGAGGTGGCATGGTGCATTATAGTTTATTGAGCTATACCTAGATACAAAAGAAGTTTTACTTTATTCTCCCTTCCTCGTGATGAACGTTTGAACACTCGAAAACTCAGCACACTAATTCCTGACATTCCTCTGGTTCATCATATCACCATCACTGGATTTAAAACGACTACGGATAGCGACAGGGCGAACTTCCTCTGGGTTTGAAAAAATGAATGATCGAATGAACCTGGTAGGTAGCATCAGGATTCAATATCTGTGTGTCTATTTCAGAATGTAGCTACTGTGCCGATTCACCAATAGTTGGAGAGGGAGAGGTTTGCGCTATACACGCAAGTGCTGTTATCTTCTACGAAATATATGTAGATCTTAAATTCTCGGACAACCTCTCATTATATTTTATTATAGTGCGTATGCTCGGAAGAAAATATCTTGCATTGTCTAAAGACCAGTAGAAACGAAACGTAAGAAAAAAATTGACAGAAATTCAAATGTTCCTAAGCCCTCTAATTCATCATCGGGCTGTAAAAAATGTGCTTATACAATTGTTATTTATTTATAGATTTGAATTTTAAGATTTGAAGAAATTGTTTGAAGGGCGACAAAAGGACTAAAGACGCTACTGACATACAGAGGCTCTCCTTCCTATATGCAATAATAGTAGGGAAAGGATTTCTCAAGGTAGTATGGGCGAACAGAATCATATAAGATCATTTCAATATTAAATAACCCACCAAAATAATACGCAGGTAAGTAACATAACAAAGCAAACTCCGATATTCTTCACTATGCCTACTTACTTGTAACGAAAATATATTTCATAGCTTTTTAACGTTCTTTTATACTTCATTGTTTGCTTATTTGGGCTTGTTCTGTAGTCTTGTCATAATCATATTCCATTCCAAATATTTTTATTGCACTACCACATTTTTCTCCCTCACTCCTAGACGAAGGTCTCCTCCATCTGCTTCCACGTCGCTCTATCTTGGGCCCTCTGGATCCAGTTGACACCAAATACTATCGTACAACGTACGTAGTTAACACTACCACATTATTATCAGCGTACAATCGATGTTTAAGTATGCCTGAAATTCTATTCTATTCCATCCCCTCACGCCGTCCGAGAGCCCGCTGCTTAATTTATGACGTATCTGTTTTTTGATCGAAATGTGGTACAAATGATAGCTTACCAATAGGGTTTTACATCGCACTAGGGTTGTCTATCAAAATCTTGCCGCAACCCCTCCTGCCCCCCCCAAAAAGGTCCCTCTTCGCGGTTTTTCGCATTTTGTAGGAATATGGTAAGAGATAGAAGAAAGTAGTCGATGACAAAAATAATCCTTGCTAAATTCTCTACAAAAAATGTTAAGTCAATTTTTTCATAAGACTAGTAGTTTACCCGTAATAGCCCGTCGAAAAACAGGATATTTATTGAAAAAAATTTTTTTTTTTTAACTTTCTTCCACCCATTATTACTAACATTTTATAGAAAAAAATATTTGGCCTGCGGCGCTATATCGCTGGTTATTTTATGAAAAACTAAATTTTAAGAATTTTTGTCACTGAGTTTTATTGCAATAACTCCTAAATTAATTGATGTATGAAAATAAGTTATAGCTCGTTTTGTAGCTAAGACTATGGTCATTAATTCGTTTTTTGACTATTTTCCTGTAGCTCTTATCAATTTTCAACCAATTTAGTTTAAATTATTTTTTTTAGTTTTTTAAATGAATTTCGGTTTTGGACCGGCTATTGCGGGTAAAATGCTAGTTCTACAAAAAAATTGACATAACATTTTTTGTAGAGAATTTAGCAAGGATTATTTTTGTCATAGACTACTTTCTTCTATCTCTTACCATATTCCTACAAAATGCGAAAAACCGCGAAGAGGGACCTTTTCGGGGGGGGCAGGGGGGGTTGCGGCAAGATTTTGATAGACAACCCTAGTGCGATGTAAAACCCTATTGGTAAGCTATCATTTGTACCACATTTCGATCAAAAAACAGATACGTCATAAATTAAGCAGCGGGCTCTTGGACTATTAATATGGTAATCATCATACAACCGCATTGAAATTCCTAACAGGGATATGATTTTTTACAAACATTGAATGTTCTGCTTCTTGGTACCTAGTTATTGGCAATGAACTTTGTAAAAAGAATATTCTAGCTATACAGGTTTATTACACTCAGTTCAGCATTTGATCCTTGTATCCCCATGTATGCCTCTGACGAAACGCCAATTGAAACTCTTTGCACTCCAATCGGCGTCGATAGATTTGATTTCTTTCTCTTTGATCTGATCAGGTGTATTGCATAATAGTTTGTTTACATCTGGCCATGGACAGAGGCTCATGGAGGAGGATTGTCAACTGCGGGAGTGAGAGTGCGACCCTCAGTCATGAGGATAAACGACACCAGCAGCATTGTTTATGATATGTTTATGATATGTAAAAATTGTCGAGTACAAGTGCCCAACTCGGGCCTACGTAAGATTAAATGCAATAAACAACAACAATAAACAATATTTTCTTTCAAGTTTTAGATAATCGTAGAATACCTGTATTACTTACTTAGGTATAATTACAATATTATAATCATCCACAGGCGATCCTTCACTACTAGCGATATTAAATTATATTTCATATTTTAAAGTTCACGAGTAATTTTTAACCTTTCGTATTTTTGTCTGAATACAATGAGTGTATTATAGTGTCCGCGTTCATTATGTATTAATTGTAAGAGTATGTGCGTGCTCACTTACATAAGAATATAATATATGCTTATTGATTTATAATTATACCTACAACAACATGGCCCTTGCCCTTAGATCTCAGCCAAGGAGGGAAGCGCGATAATTATTTATGGAATGGTGTAAATTATCGTCTATTTCAATTACACTATATAATACGGTGCCTTTAGATTTCTCGATGGAAAGTTGTGGGGTAGTCTGTTTTTCTTTCATTCTACTTATATGTATTTTGGGGTGCTGATTCCGAATCCGAAATTTTGTTGGCAAACCTCGGATTCAGATTCAGCACCCCAAAATACATATAGAATGAAAGAAATCCAGACTACCCCACAACTTTCCATCGAGGAGCTGCATTGCGTTTAATTTCCCTGGATTAATATTCCGTGGCTGAAAATTAAGATGTTTATGTATACTACCTATATGAAAAATGGTCTTAGTCCGACTGATGTCCTTTAGGGGATCAAGAATTGGAACAGAAAATGTTTTCACAATCCAATGCTGGTCTGATTCATTACTAAAGCTAAGCTTTGTAAGCTGACTTCTGTCGGGTTGACTTGAAGACATTGCCTTTGCAACAAGATCATCCCTTGGGTACACTGCGAGGATCTTGTTTTGTAACTTTTGAATTGTTATTGACTAATTTTATTTATTTATTTGCCGGATTTGCTAGTGAGCCGCGACATAAAATAAATATTCCGAAATTATAATATTACTTAGCCATATTTAAATATCAGCAACCTCCCACATCATCTCTTAGTTTTAATTCACAGAGTTCGTATGAATTTTAACTACGAGTATGTTTTGATTTTCAGTGTTTTTTCAATATAATATCTATTCGGTAATATCGAGCAGCCTTCGCTGGTATATTTTCTGTTCTTGTTAAATTGTTGATATGAGTTATGTTGTAATATCTAAATGAAAGCACTCATATTGAAGGAGTTAAATAATATCAGATTTATAATATGTTTTCCAGAGTAAATAATTAGGGTATAATACGAAAAACCTCGTATCGTTTTAGCTTAAATATTTTTCTGTAAGTACTATTCTATTATGAAGATTTTGTTCGGAGTTTCACAACAGTGTCTATGTCTGATTAATTAATACACATTACAATTCAATCCGCGTACTGCTTTCGTAAACCAATATACACTGTACATACAAAACATTAATTTGTAAGTAGATATTATGTTTACACTTTGAATGCTCGAGGCATTAGATGAATTATTTACTGCAGTTTATCACATTGCAAACTATAAGGTACTGAAACTTGCCTAAATAAGTACATTTTGATCGTTAGTAAACCAATCTACCACGATTTAGGCCATCAGAGTGATATAATGTTCGCTGGAATTAGCTTTGTGTTTTTTTGCTCGTAGTAATATGTAATACGTGGATAGTTAGTTGAACTTTCTTTTTTATATGTCCTTATGACAATCGCGAATTGTTTTTTATAGTCGACTCACTGTGGTTTGATATTATTATTGATCAACATAAAACAGGCATATGAAAATACAACGTTTTTTTTCTGTGAAAAAGCAAATTCGTGTAACAGTACGTGTCTTCAATATGAGAATCAGTCTTGAGGTATGTGTCTCTTTCAAACGAAAGTTCTTTTGTAAAATATATTGTATTTTTATTTCACTATTAAAAAAAAAACAGAACGCAGCATCACCCGTAAATCGGGTGCAAAGCCGTAATAAGTAAAAAAAGAAAAAAAAAAAACAGAACATTACAATGTATAGGTATCTATTGCGAGAGAGTAATATTTTTATTTTAAGGTCATTGGCATTAAATAGATCTCATGTTATGATTTTGTTTGTCTAACGAATTATAATTGACTACAATATAGTTAAACAACCTAATTACACTTAAGTAGAAATATTTTCTAAGGTCAGTTGAGCGTATTAAGCTTTGGGACTCGACTCATGACACAACAAAACAATAAAATATTTCTAGTCGTGAATTTCTAAGGTCAAATTGTCGTAATAGACAAGACAACAGGTGCTTTGCCGTTAAAAAATAAAATAACAGTATGAAAATCTATAGCATATATTATATACACCTACATTCTACTCGTATCGTTATTTATGTAATCATAATGTTAACATGTGTTTTGATAGTTGAGATTAAAGCATAAAATAAGCAAGCATATTGTGCATTTACAAACCCAAATATTGTTGTTGTCATAATTAAATTAAATCAAATATTACACTTTACAACAATTTTCGTTAATAGGATTGAAACATTATTATTTTAATACTTAGGATTACGATTTAAATTCGATCATTCAGAATACGATTCACGAGTATATCGGTATTGGGGAGTATGTAATGATATGTTGTACGCTGAAAGACTCGACTCAAACTAATTGTTGGATAAGACTTAGATCCTGAACTTGTTCTTGTTGAGTGACCATTGTACTCGCGGTGTATTGTGATGTTTGTATTCAAATTACTCGATATCGGCGGCGTATCGAAAATATGCTTAGTAAATTAGGATTCCCCACAATAAAAAAGGAGATGGTTTGACCTCGAATTTTATGCCTCCCGCCAAATTATAAACCCATCCACGTGGTATAAAAGTTCATGGGGTTTATGTAAGGAGCATCACTTGCAAATCAGTGATTTAACAACCATGAAGGTAATTCAAAGTCTCCTCTTTTAATCCTTGATTTATATCTGAAAATATTTATTTGTACTGTGAGTTAAAAAAAAGTGAAAAAATAATAAGGATGAAGTGATCAATACATATAAGTACTACGAAGTCGAATCTACCGAAATACTTAAATTTATTAAATCGTGCATGTGATAAAGTCAGCGTGTTAATAATAATTATTTTTGTGGTGCAAGTGCAAGTCAGAGAAATGGACACTGTTAAAATAAATAAAATACTCTTTATTGCATAATATATAAAACATACAATGGGCGGGATTATTTCCAAATGGCAATTTCTGCCACGTTACCAATAAAACAATTTCAGTACCTATTATTTTTTCTCTATACGACAGAAAATTAGCGGTGTCACAAAATCAATAAATAAATAAATCTAAAGAGCGCGATGTGTCCTTTCATCAAAGCATTTGAATAATTTGTTCTAATTGTTTTGTAAAGGCTTTATTATAATACATACCTACGGAAATCGTGATTAGAAAAATGTCAACAACACCTTAAAAGTTTTTATCACGCTTAATGTTATTTTAAATACTACTGATTATATCTTTGTGTGTTTAATGAAGTGTTAATGTTACATAATGACATTTTAACAGCCTTGTGATTAGAATTATTAGATTTTAAATATTAGACTAATTGATTATTATTAGATCACTTGCCTTATAAATTTGGATTAAATGATTTATGAATCAGTTGATTATTTTTGAGTATGTATCTAATGATAGGAATATCGTTACTTTATAATTTCGTATTAGGTCTCCTATTTATAAACCCTTTTTGTAATCAAAATTATAATTAAGAAAGAAATAATATTACGTATCTAATTGTGTTAAGTTCGATGCAGTGGGGATAGATCTATATAAGTTGATAAAACGTATTTGAAAACGGGAACACCACTTTTGATATAAATTATTGCAACATCCTTTTAATTTTAATCACGTACTTTAACAGTTGTTACATAATTTTCAGGTATTCTTCTGTCTGTTCGTCATTGTAGCCGTAGTCCACGCCGGTGGATTCGGTGGTGGCGGCTACGGAGGGGGTCATGGTGGTGGCTTCGGAGGCGGTGGCTATGGAGGCGGTGGCTATGGAGGAGGAATTAGAAGCGTAGGATACTCTGGTGGACACGGAGGATGGGGAGGATCGGGATTCGGTGGAGGATACAAGAGCGGTGGATTCTCGGGTGGTGGATTTGGAGGATATGGAGGAGGCCGTAGCTATGGAAGAAGCTTAGGTGGTTTCAGTGGGGGCCACGGAGGATTCGGAGGCGGTAGTTATGGAAGAAGCATTGGAGGATTCGGTGGGGGCCATGGAGGATACGGCGGCGGCAGTTATGGAAGAAGTATTGGAGGATTCGGTGGAGGATATAAGAGTGGTGGATTCTCTGGCGGTGGATTCGGAGGATTCGGTGGAGGCCATGGAGGATACAGTGGTGGAGGATATGGAAAGAGCATAGGAGGCAATGGAGGCGGTGGATATGGAGGTGGCGGATGGAATAAAGGAGGTAAGAAAGAATACAAGACACATTATTATTTTAAAATCGCTTCTCACGTATTAACACAATTTATTTGGAAATTTAGGCATGTCTGATGCTTTTACGCAAATTAACAGTGGTAAAAATACAACAGCAATGAGCTGATAAACATGAGTGGATTTTTAAACATTTTCTAGTTAGATACGAGTACTCGTATATTCTTTCGCACGGAACTTCACAGAGATAATGCAGCATAGTGTAATCACCAAAGTGAACTGTACAACACACAATGTAATTAAATTAAAAATAATGTGTTCCATTCAAGGGCACACAGATGTAAACTCTCACACACAATACATAAATAACCTTCTCTTAGAAATAATCCCAAATTATAGCAATTTATTTGAGATATGTTGGCAATGACAATGGCGTGGTGAATTACTATAAAAAATAGTAATAGTCGTAGATGTCTATAACTAAAGTGATAATATGTAACTGCCAATCATCAATCTCCCATTGTTCTAGTGAAAATTGTATACATCTGATAACAGGATGTATTGGATTATGGTTTTGTAGGTACTAGGAACTACTGTACGTAGAAAATGACCATATTCAATTCGATCCTAGGTCATAATTACTTGGATTACTCACGATGCATTTCCATTATTTGTTTACTACACTTGTAGAATTATGTGTAGTCTTTAGAAATATAATATGTAGTACGTGTTAGTTAGTTAGTTATCCTACAGTTATATGGGAAAGCTGCAATGGCGTGGATGAGTGAATTTATATTACAGTAGAAGTCCGATAATCCGGCACGTTCGGGACCGGCTCGGTGCCGGACTACCGAATATTCCGGTCTATCGGACGGTGCCCCTTCTTTTTAGTGTAGGGACTTTGTTTTGTACTTTTTTTTAACTACATAGGTACATGCATAAATTAATCGTAATTATAAGAACAATTAGGTTAATAATTAAACTACAAATACAGTATGCAAATACAACAAAGTTTATTTTAGATTTCATATATAATGTCTCAAAAAAAGTCACGAATGTCTTTTTTTTTCTTGACTTTTGGCATTTAGTATAAAATTTACTTCTAATTATATGGAAATCAATAATTTCTGAAGCACTGTAGTTAGTACTAGCCTCAGCAAAAGAGATCCGGAGCGATGCCGGACTATCGGGCATTCCGGACTGTTGGATGCCGGACTAATTGACTTCTACTGTACATTCTTATTGATTGTAGGAAAGTCATATACGAGTATTTTGATATCTAACTTATTCTTTTTTTCTATTACAGGATGGTAAATAAATACCACTTAGCTGAACTTCAATCAATGTCCGAACACAAAGAACTTTCTGAACATCCAAAGTACTTATACATACCCACTTCCTACTTTTACCGGAGAGGAATCGTTACCGAAACTTTTATTGGATTAAAAAATATTGTAAATATTTCTTGCCTTTTGAAAACAAAGTAAAAAATGATTAAAAATATATCTGCTTACTTCTTTATTTCTACAACCTGTTTAACCCAATTCAAAGAAAACATCACGTAATTACAAAAATTACCGGAGCTGCTGATGCTGCTAGAAGATAAGTAATAAAGAGAAATTTCTCTACTTCACTCAATTCTATTATGCATATCCCCTTTACATATAAGAGCTTTCTGAGAATTAATGTCTAGGGAGTGATAGAAAACAAAAATCGTTAGGTGGAAAAAATATCAAAAAAAAAACCAGACCATCATCTCTGCCCTCCTGCACCCAGTGTTGGGCATAAGCCTCCCTCTCAAAGCTCTCCACGGCTCTCTATCTTGAGCATACCACATAATATAATGTTATCAAAATACCGTTTCTTATTTGTAAAAGAGCACCTAGACCGACTATGCCAATGCCCATCTGTTGCGCCGATTTAAAAGTCACCAAATGACATCCAGTTTGTAAAAAAGAGTTTAGTAAGCATTTAATGTATCTTTAAAAAATATTATTTACTTGTCTTCTGTTTATTGCATTAACTAGAGAAAACAAATAATAGCTCACAGCACTAAACTATCCACTACACATGTACAATTGTTATGTGCGAAGCTATCTAAGAACACGATTCCCACCGAGTTGCCTTTTGGAAAAAATGATAGGTACTCGTATAATAGTGTCTAATCTGACGTAATACCATAAGAAATGTTAGCCCCGGCTTCCCTTCTGCAGAAATCCACCCTTCGCCACTGACAATTATACAATAAAATGTAAGTACAAACAATGACGATCTACATCTTCGTACCTACTTTTTAACCAATTACAATCTTTGCAATGCATAGATTAGTTGGTAGAAATCGCGATATCTCGCCTATTGTATGATATATTGCCTTTACTGTGGTTGACTATTTTCTATGTGCAAAAACAGAAATAGAATGAATTTTACTTATTACGGCTCTATACCCGATTTACGGGTGATGCTGCTCATAGAATGAATTTTATCCTTGATACTTTTTTTTTCTAAACATTGGATAAGAGTGAGTAGTAAAAGAATGTCGCATTAGGCTCGTGTAATAATATTTTTATTACAAATTAATATACTTAGCACTTTAATAAATGTTGTGAGTCCAAAAATAAAACATCATTTTCAAAGTTATCGTAACATGGACGGACAGAGGAGAAGATTCTGGAACGAACGTGTAAAATGAATGTCTAACTGGTGCGTTCTAGTGAATATCGCATATCCTTCAGAATAGCTCTCCAAGGAAATGACGAAAAATTTACCTCTCTTAGAAAAATGTAGGATGATGAAGGAATCATGGGTACCTCACGAAATCTGGAGCTGAAAAAGGAGTTGAAATAGTAGTAGGATCTTAAGCTAAAGGCTGAGAAATGGAAGTATGGAGGTTACAAGCTGAGAGGAACGGACCACTGCACTGGTCCAATACTATGATGAAGAAAGAGTCAATAACAAGACAACTATATATGTATCGGGTTGACTGTAAGATATTCCTTTTGCAATAAGTCCGCCTTTTAGCATACAACTATTGTCTTGTTTTGTAACCACTGATAATTTTTATGCTAATAAAGATTTATTGATTTATGTATCTAATGAAACGTCATGGTATCCTAAGTTAATGACATTAGAGCTCTAGGAACTACATAGGAAGAGGTGATACGCACTGCCCAAAACCACTCTGAGGGGGAGGGGGTGCTTGTGAGCTCCCCGTTTCCCCACGAGGAATATTAGAGAGGAAAGTAGTGGTAATCTAATAATGAACCAAAGAGCATGTAAAATTACGATTTAATGAAAGTAGAAGAGATGGTTGGGTTTCCTCATTCTTGTATTAGTACTCGTATAAGGGTGACAGGGTAATTTATGAATTTGAATGAAAGAGTTCGATGGGTACCTATAATGATTTTTTCATATAAAGTTACCTATATATAGAACATGTATCCAATGATGAGGGAAATGTGAGCTATTTCTGAAACCTATAGAGCTGTACAATGAGTTAAAATAGTGAGTTGTAATAGGATTAATAATAAAATAATATTGTTGTCTAACTAAATTACGACCTCATTAGCCAATAATGACAATCAAGGATTAAAACGAGTGTAAAACAGTGTTGGGCGTTGCTATTATTCTAAAGTTCAGATAAAATTAATGGTCTTTGACCTCACATCACACCTTTATTAGACAAAGGTCAAGGATTTCCAATTATTAGACAGTGACCACTGGGAAACTTTTCACATTGGCATAGAGTCAAAGCGTTAGGAATGGCGTGGGAAGAGGAATAATATGTATTAAGGCCCTATATGATGTCAAGGGGCTTCGGCGCCCTGACGATTACTCAGCCAATACTCAAGGAATCGTCTTGAAACTAAAAACGGTGAAAAAAAGTATGGACTACAGATCGGCTGTTTTAGAATTACAGGATTTGGAAATGCCTTGAATAAAAAATATTTCTAAAGTAGGTACCCCTAAAATTTACGGGATCCGAAGATTTTCCGTTCAGTTTTTCAGATATAAAAGTATAATTTAGCCAAAATACTGGCAATTATAATCTTAACAAATCGGCTGTTTTATATTTTTGAATTTCTTCCCAGGTTTCTTTTAAAAAGGTATAATTCACTTTGTCGCTTACGTTATTCTTTCTGAGCACTAACATTCTCATACAAAATTTGAAAAAGTTGAAGCAAAAATAGAACGATTTTTGCTGAGTTCATATAAGCCCTTAAGTCTAATTCTATGACTTTTTGAGTTACAATTAAATGAACACTGGAAATAAAAAAGGGTGTAAGTGCCATTTTTTTTCTCTTTTTTGTCGTCTATCCGTGTCATATGAGCGATTCGCGACAAAAAAAAAAGATTTTTTTCTTTGAAATTTCACCCTATGTGTTTTCCAGTATTCAGGTGTGTTTTTAATTTATTTTACTGTGAAATAATTGAAAAAAGAAAGTTTTATGTTAATACGCACTTAGTCAGTTGCAAAATTGACCCCATTTTACCAAAAAGTTCCAGTTCGATTTGTAAGCTGTCGTGTCCTTTTTATTTTATACTTCCATGAGGAAAATTGAGGTAGTCGGTAGCCTGGTTGGTAACGCGCTCGACTGTTAATCCAGTGGGCGCGGGTTCAATCCCCGGCTTACTCCACTTCACAACACAAGCTTTTAAGCTTTCTGTGAAGTGTACAAAGATGTATTTGGATTTATTTCGATAAACTCAGATTCATTTTATTTAAAAAAAAATGAAAAAAAAAACAAAACATAGGCTGGCCACAAACTTTCCGAAGTTCAGTTCCGGAATCGACCGTTTTGCAAAAAGGTTCCGACCAAAACCTCTTTCTGAATTTAAAATCGGGGTGACGCTGAATTCAGAGAGAGGTTTTGATCGGAACTTTTTTGCAAAATGGTCGATTCTGGAACTGAACTTCGGGACGTGTGTGGCCAGCCTTAGAGGAAAAGTAGTGGGTATTTCAATTACGTTAACTTTATTATCTATATTTTTCGTTCTCAAATCTCATATGCCACAAAATAATTCCCGTTTAAAGTAGGTGTATGGGCTTCGGAATCTATCAAGAAACTATACTGCTTGGTGATGTGTAGCTCACGAAATCTTTATTTAAACTAAAACCACTAGCGTAGATGGGTGATTTCCGCTAGTGAGTTTAATAAAGGGGAGAATGCTGCATATCGGTCCTCTCTTGACATTTAAATTTTATGTTCGGTTTTTAAAAATCCATGTACCCACCTATAAATCTATTATTTTACGTACCCAATTTTTTTTAACTACCCTGTCAGTATTTATAAAGTTCTGGGTTTTAAAACAAAGGCCGAATACTTTATTGCACAACTTGTAATGTTAAAAACTTGTGTCGCGAAGTGCGGAATATATCGACACCAGCATTAATACTTGATATCGCTGGATATCATAGGATCGGAGCAGATACTTTTTTTCTTAATAGGAAGACTCAAGCCTTCAAGATCTTCTTTGGACTAAACCACTCCAGAAGTTAAAACACTGATCATATTCCTCGGAAGAGATTATCACTGGACACTGCTACATTTTCTCTAAATCTAAGGGCTTTTAATTACGTATCATTGCGAAATGAGTCTAAAACATCTAGAAAAATACATTTTCAAACCCAACAATCTTGTCACATTTCGCTTCACGTCTGCATTCTAAGCAAATAAGCCAACATGGTTGGTAGGAACTCTTTCTTCATTAGAGAAGCATCAAAGGTGGGAAAAAAGAAGAAAAAAAATATTTTAGTTATTCCGATTTAGGCTCTTCCAATGGCCTGTCGGCCGACCTTAGGGGCGCGGCTACGCTTGCGATATTTTGTGCGAAGTGTCGTGTGTATTTAGAAACTAGTAGTTAGGTATCATAGGTTAGTAGCATGACACCCTGTGTGAAAGACTGGATGAGTGCAATGTTACGTCTGATTAACTTATGAATTATGTATTTTTGTAACTTTATTAAAAATAAATAAATAAATTTAAATAAATAATTTTAAATTATTTAGATATGGAACCGGCTTTATCTGTACCTATGTACAGACGCAATTACATTAAGTTTTTTTGCTCAACAGAGAGGAGAGGCATCTTCATTCACATTATGCAGCATTATGTGTGTTCCGACGCTTACGAGCTTTGGCTGATCACTTTATGCCCAGGGCAACGTTCACCCATTCCACCACATCCTGCTGTCAATCGTGTAATTTTTGAAAGTTGTATATATGTTGCAGTTGGAAACGATTTCACAATTAACCTAATTTTCGATGCTGGGAATGATGGGATTTCGACGATGGGAAAAAAACTTAAATAAATGAAATTTACTACTAGTCCATGTTGCAACATCTTCCCATACAACTTAACTTATAGTTCATTGTAATAAATAATAATCTGAATCACCTCCATACATACAATGCTTTCATCTTATTATTGTGAATTAACTGATTACCAATAAAATAGTAATGCTCTTGATCAGATTCTTAGTACTGAAATGGAGATGGTTTGACCTCCAATTTTCGACCTCCCGCCATAAAAAAAATACTTCCACGGGTAGTATAAAAGTGCTAAGAGTTAAGAGAATCAGCATCATTTGCAGTTTTGTAAATAATTTATAATCATGAAGGTAAATTAATATATTAATTGTTATCTAATAGTTATTATAAAAAAATGTGTTATGAAAAGTGAAAAAAATTGCGCCCATACGTTAAAGTGATGCTGTGTTTTGAGTAGTTTATAGTGCAACGGGATGAATCAATTCTAGTTTTCTTTTTAAACATTAAAGTTTAGAAATCGGAAAATAATCATTAAAACTTTAAAGTGAAAGAGTTTCTTATTTTAGATTATGTTTAGTAGCAACAGTAGTTAGAACAACCCGATACTTGCTACTCTATTTTATGTCTTTTTGCCAAGTGTAATATAATATTCAAAGTACTTAGGGAGAGTGTTCATAATTTTTCTTACATCTTGTTTTAGAGCTATAAGAAAATAAATTTTATATTCAATTTCCAGGTATTCATTTGCATTCTCGCTCTGGCAGCTGTAGCCCAGGCCGGAAACATCGGCAGAAGTTTCGGAGGTGGTCACGGAGGATTCGGTGGTGGTAGCATCGGAGGATTCGGTGGTGGTAGCTTCGGAGGTGGCCACGGAGGATTCGGTGGTGGATTCGGAGGTGGTCATGGTGGATCAATCGGAGGTGGATTCTCAGGCGGCCATGGAGGTGGTTTCGGTGGAATCGGAGGATACAGCGGCGGACATGGTGGTTTCGGTGGAATCGGAGGATACAGCGGCGGACATGGTGGATACGGAGGGGGTGGATTCGGAGGCGGATACAGGAGCGGCGGATTCGGAGGATCTGGATTCGGTGGTGGATATAAGAGCGGTGGATTCTCCAGCGGTGGTTTCGGAGGTGGACACGGAAGTGGTTTCGGTGGAATCGGAGGATACAGCGGTGGACATGGAGGATATGGTGGCGGCGGATTCGGTGGTGGTAAGATCAATTAATCATACTTGATAAAGAATTAAATAAGCATTTAATTAAACTTTGGGTCGGAATCAATTAAAAGAAACAGTGACCATTGTATATGTCTAATGATTTTATATAGATTCATAAGAAAAGAGCAATGCGAGTATTTAGACAGATCTACAAGTAATTAAGTACATAGATGTAAAATAGATTTGAATATAATGAAATTAATCCTCTGTATTGATTGAAAGACAATAATAATATTCCATTATTTTTTACAGGTTATGGCGGAAAGGGAGGTGAGAATGATTATATTATACAATCTAATTATTATCATTAAGTATATATTATATAAGTTCTATATATACGTTGGGCAATGGACATGCCAATTCAAGTATGTGCAGGAAATATGAAAATTTAGGAAGTTTGAATTAGCTGAAAATGATATAAGCTCGTCCTAATTTGATAACTTGATAATAAACAATTTATTGCAAGAGAATCCCCACAAAATAACAAAATAAAAAATAACATGTATTACCATAGCGAGCTCCCCAAGAACACCTACCACATTTGTCATTATGTGAATGCAGCTAATCCTTTGATATCTGTGATATCTGGATAAGTGATTTTTTCCCAGTGCTAAGCTGATGAGTTTATATATAATATGTATACTCTTCTGGCTGATAATACTTAGAAGTGTGTTGGCCAGTCTTGTCTCCCGTAAGAAAATGTATTAAAACCTTAATGAAACTTCTCTATTTTTAATTACAGGATGGTAATTAACATCACTCAGGAGAATATCATTCATTTGCCCCAACACAAACACCATAGACACCTGATTGTGTATCCACACCCAGAGTAGGAACATCTGTGATCATCATGCCCCCTATGCTGTTATTGGATATACAATTCATTGCCAAATTGTAAATATTTATTATGTTTTGTAATAAAGTGAAAATAGTCAAATTATATAAGTTAATGTCTTTATCATTTCATGAACCCAAACTAGATATAAAATATTATCAATTTTTTATAACGATTCTGGATATATGGAAATATATTTATTTATTTATCATTTAAGTGAAGAAGAAAAACATACAAACATAGAAAAATGGACATAGTACAGATTATAAATCGTTGTTCACTAGGGAGAACTCATCGCAAAACTGCGATTTCTTCCAGTTAACCCCAGGAAAAAAGAGAAATGGAATAAAAAACATATAAAGTAAGAAAATATATGCATACATACATATGTGAGAAAAAATAAAAATGGAATAAAAAGTAAGAAACCGAATGCATACATACGTATATATATACCCAAATACATATTTGAACACCTCGCAGTAAGCTTGAAAAGCTTGTGTTATGAAGTGGAGTAATTAATCACTAACGTGCATTATCATATTATTATGTCAAAAGAATCGTAGGCAGAAATAATTATAAGGACCATGCCACGACTGTTTGATACAAATATTACTCATACAACCTTGGACCTTGATGGCTTTAAGTCTTAGAGGTGTCAACTCTATGAACATGAATGGCTATTCATTGTGTGACAAATACAAATGTGTAGAAGGAAATAAATAAGTTACAATAATGCATAATAACTAAGTTGACGTTTTAAACCTAGGCATATCGACATTAAAAAAAAAAAAACGGTAGACCATAGATCTCGACAACCCTACTAAATACGCTTTGGAATAAAAATAGGGTAGATACTACATTGAACTTATATGTCTAGTAAATAACCGTAAAAGATTATTAATATCTTGTAGGTTATTTATTATTAGTATCTTATATCTTGATTATTAATATCCCAAAAAAAATGTTAAAAATACCTCTGATATTTTTTCCTAAAGACAGAAACTCGTTTCCCGCAGGTAGCGGAGATTTTTTTTGTTGATAAAATGCATTAAAATCAATGGGAATAACCATAAAATGAATGGAGCAAAATTAACCCCAAATAAAAAAAACGCATTTTTTCATGCGATTTTGAATTTTAATGCCGCGGGAAATGACCGTGACGTCATAGTTGGGTCCGAGCTTTAACTCAAATGTTAAAAATACACCATGCGGTATAATGACTACTTCTAACTTGTTTTGTTGGTAATCTTCTTTTCAATATCCACATACATTCTTCATGCATACATTTTTCCTACAATAGTATAAGTACTATGGTAAGACGAACTTATCAGGAAATAGCTATTTCCTCTATGATAATAATAGTACAAGATAAGTTTAAATTCATATAACACATGGTACTAAATTGCAGATCTACATAAGGAAGAAGGTAGGGAGTCTCACAGGAAAAGGAAAACTTGATAAGAATAAAATTACTATTAGGTATAATTTGAAATTATATTTTGGTAAAAAAATAAATTCTGTTGGCAAAACCTATTACATGTAATAGTCCGAGAGCCCGCTGCTTAATTTATGACGTATCTGTTTTTTGATCGAAATGTAGTATAAACGATAGCTTACCAATAGGGTATTACATCGCACTAGGGTTGCCTATCAAAATCTTGCCGCAACCCCCCCTGCCCCCCCCCGAAAAGGTCCCTCTTTGCGGTTTTTCGCATTTTATAGGAATATGGTAAGAGATAGGAGAAAGTAGTCAATGACAAAAATAATCCTTGCTAAATTCTCTACAAAAAATGTCAAGTCAATTTTTTCATAGGACTAGTAGTTTACCCGTAATGGCCGGTCAAAAAACAGGATATTTTTTGAAAAAATAAAAAAAAAAGTTCGATTTTTTTTCTTTCACATTCTTCCACCCATTACTACTAACAATTTATGAAAAAAAATTTTGGCCTGCGGCGCTATATCACTGGTTATTTTATGAAAAACTAAATTTTAAGAATTTTCGTCAGTGAGTTTTATTGTAAAAATAATTATTAGATGTATGAACATAAGTTATAGCTCGTTTTGTAGCTAAGACTATGATAATTAATTCGTTCTTCGACTATTTTCCTGTAGCTCTTGTCAATTTTCAACCAATTTAGTTTAAATACATTTTTTTTGTATTTTTAATTAATTTCGGTTTTGGGCCGGCCATTGCGGGTAAACAGCTAGTTCTACGAAAAAATTGACTTAACATTTTTTGTAGAGAATTTAGCAAGGATTATTTTTGTCATTGACTACTTTCTCCTATCTCTTACCATATTCCTATAAAATGCGAAAAACCGCGAAGAGGGACCTTTTCGGGGGGGGGGCAGGGGGGGTTGCGGCAAGATTTTGATAGGCAACCCTAGTGCGATGTAATACCCTATTGGTAAGCTATCATTTATACCACATTTCGATCAAAAAACAGATACGTCATAAATTAAGCAGCGGGCTCTTGGACTAAAATCTATTTAGCCATGAACACAAGATATAAGTTGATATAATCAGGGCTGCATTAAGACACTTATTGTAGGCCTCAACTGCTGGTGCTCTGTACCCCAGGATAACTGAATATTCTCATTTTAATTCATATTAATGGTTGTCATCTCATAATTTTACCTATAAATTTCACCCCTCTCATACATTGAATCCCCCATACATGCCTCCGCTCCAACATTCTGTTGCTTTTTGGGGGGCAGTAGTATTTTATGATAATTATGTGCATAATTTCAAGTGTTAATTGTACTTTATTGTGAAAATAAAGAATCGTAATTATGTTATTTTATTTTGTATCCATTACATATACTGACATTAGTACCTACCTACACGTAAGCACAGAAAATTAACATTGCCCTAAGTACGTACTTATTTTTTCTAATGGTTAATCCAGCACTGTCTGTACCAGAGCCGGATTTATACTCTTCACGGGAGTAGGCCCTGACATTTTCGCTGTGCTTGATTTTTTTTGCATCCAAATTTATTCGTCAACGGGGCGGGGGGGTCCCTAAGAAATGTTACAAAGACTTAAACTGTCGACCTTGGGCAAGAAAAAGTCCAAGAGAATTCCGTGAAAACCAAAAAGAGTAGGAAGCTCACAAATGTTTTTTTTGTTGTTTTGAGCGAGCGAATGCCGTTCCTCGAGGGCTGCCGCCCATAATCCCCGACCTACTCGGCCTATTGGCAAATGCGGCCCTGGTGTGTACAGTACGTCATCATGAATCTACTTCGTCTTGTATTTCACGTTAAAGTGAATATGATAGTTTGGTTGAGGTGAGAATACTATTAATTACGCAATACTAATGATTATATTATTAGTCAGATATAAAAACATTACTTTTGTTTACCTTGGGACTAGAGAATTAAAAGGTTTAGATTATTGCGTGTATTAACTGTATAATTAGTTTACACCACGATCTCAATAGACTAGGTATCCATCTTTTATTTATTTATTTATTTATTTAATCACATGGGCCCAAACAGTTATAACAGCACATATCAACAATTAAACAAAAACAGAAAGCAAACCAGTGAAGGCCCGTCAATTTTACCAGAAAAACATTTCTAAGTTAAAACAAATTAAATTAAGAAACTAGTTATAAGTAAAGAAATATTATATGTATGTAATGTATAGACAAAAAGAACAAATCAGGTAAAACGATATTCAATGATATGTATGTACGATAAATTAATAAGGGATGCACACAGATACTCCCTCCCTCACACACACAATCCACACACAGACACACACACACAGAAACACACCCACACAAACATACACACAGAACATGGACACAATATTAAAAGACAATTAGACCCTGTAAGAATGCAAATGGGGAAGGGGTGAACGAAAGGTTAGGTATCCATAGTGTGGATTACTAGCGACAGGTAAAAATTTAAAACTGAAAAAAATGGGAACAAAAATGAAAAGATGACAGGAAAAGAAACATCCGAGATAACGATGACAATAATATTGCGATATTGGATGAGTTTACTTGCGCCAATTAATGGGTCACCATCTTAAGGTCAGGGGTGGCTAATTTTCAATTTAGCAGTTATATCTTACTTCTTTGTTTTACAAATATGTAGGAAAATTATTCAACGCTACGATATCTATATAAATTATTATAAGCAAAAGTGAGATTAAAGTCGTAGATCGATAAAAAATCATATTTCATCGTTTCAGTGCGGCTTGCATATTATAGGATCTACGGCCTACAACTACTATTAGTAGACGACATCAAGATACCGACCTATGGGTACTAACACGAAGCTACGCATAATCAGGCTCTGAATAAACTTATGTAATAGTGCGCGTAGCAAGTTTACGCGTGTGCGATGAAAAGCCACAGGCGTAGCTAATTTATGACACATTATGAAAAAACTGATGATCGTATTATTGTGTTGGGCATTAAATTATTGTAATTTTATTGTTTGTAATAATTTTTATGTCTAATCTGTTCAATAAAATTAAAAAAGAAGTTTATATATAAGTAAAGAAAAAAAAATTCAACTTACATTTCAAAATGTTTTAATCAAGCAACATTGTTTATACCACTATTTTATTTATAAACTCAGAATATGTTTCGATTCTTTTACTACAGTTATCTTCAGTGAGCACTGATAAGCTGCTCAAGTTGAAAATCAAGATAATTGCGTTGTAGAGCCCAAAAGGGGCGGGTGGTGTATTGGGGATGTTAAGGGTGGGGTTTGCACATTTAGTTAATTTGTTTTTATGACGAGTTTGTTAAAAGAAGAATTATGCATATCTTTGTTGTAATATATATATTCTAAATCACTAGTTTGTAATGCTGATCGGCTATTTATCCGTGTAGGCGTTATGTTTGAAACACTTAAAGGTTGCTTATGTCACGAGAAAACATATCTCGTGGATCTCATTACTTCATATCAACTAAAAATACCTACGCGAATATATGGAGTGGGACCAAATCCTCTCTAAAAGTTTCAGAATAATGAAGGCGTCAAACAAGGATTTGTATGTACATCTTCCGGTACCGTAATCGTGAATGAGTCTTGTTATGTTTTTCATTTTTATATAATTTTGTACTACAGTGTCAGAACGTAAGATAAACTAAATGAAGAAAGAGAACTCTTTCTGTGTTTTATGAATCAGCCAATATAATGATAAAATCCAAATAATATCCATCTTACCCATAAGAGCCACAAATAAAAATTTAGATCAATCAATCTCCGGAACTTGCGAACTGATGTTTTTTTTATTATTTTTTTTATTTCGTAAAAACACTTTTAAATATAAAAAAATCAAATCACCTATGAGTTATAAACGCCACGCATCTCATAGAACAACATTTTTTTTATAATATAAAATTTTCTATGCATGTGGAACGTTGATGGAGGTAATATTTGTTCGTTTATACAAGTGGAACAGATACTGTCACAACACAAATTTTGAGAGGAATATTAGCACAAAAATATACCAACAATACGTACACAAGACCAATAACATCCATTCAGAATTAAACATATTAGCACACACGTAAAACAAATAGATCACATTCTAGTAAACATTTTTTTATTTTTTTATTTATTTTTTTATTGTAAAATATTTAACAAAGTATATATCATTGGTGTGATGCCTAATCCAAATGGATTTTTGGCTATAATATCTTTAATCTATAAAATATTTATAGTAGGGAAGGAGGAAGCATGGGAATTCGGAGGAGAAAGACGGGAAGGGATGGGAAAACTAACGAAGCAAAGAAAAAAGAGTTAAGAGTTGGTACATTAAATGATATTATTGTTCATTAGAGGAATGACTCATACTTTTGTAAGACGGAAAAACCTCAAAGTGTATACAAACTGTATTATGTAAGTAAATTAAACAATACACGAACATGCGTACGCTTAAAATAGACTCGCGCATCATAATTTTCAAGGAAAATTAAGGTATTAATTGTAAGGCACTTGCGCGATCTCTTTTAACATTGTACTGTAAATCATCTCTAGGTCTATCTGGACACTTGGAATATTCATTAGAACATAGTAAATATTGAAGGTTTTCACGGTGTGCGATTGACATTGTTTCTTGATTTTCGGGTAAACCGTGTGAAGATAAACTTGATCGACGTTTCGACACTCTTACTGGTGTCTTCCTCTTAAGAGTGTCGAAACGTCGATCCAGTTTATCTTTTATTTATTTATTTTTATTTTATTTATTTATTGTTATTGTTACAATTTAAGACAGCACATAATACAGTACAGAAATAATGCAAATAACACAATTCGAGAATAAAATATCCCCAGTCAGCAAAAGAAATTGCTGGTATGAGGGGATATCATTTTTCAACATTTAAAACATATTTTATAACATTATTAATAGTATAAAAGCAAAGAGTATAACAAAACAAACAGCCAACTACACTTCATCGCTACGTCTTTCAAAAATTATTTTTTTCACTTTCTTGGCAAAGTTTTTTGGACACTTGACTTCTTTTATTCCAGTCGGCAGGCCATTATACAGTTCGGCCGCCGTATACAAAAAACCCTGCCTTACACTATTGGTCCGAGGTGTGTATCCTCTAATAAAATTTCTGGTACGTGTGTACCTCGAGTGCACATCTGAATTGTAAACCAGCTTGATATTTGATTTAATTAATTTATTTTTTATTTTGTGAATCATCTTTGCCTTTTCTATAAAAATAAGGTCATTTAAATTTAACATTTTTGTCAGATTATAAAGTTCAACAGTTCTAGTAAATCGACTCAATTTGTAGATTATTTTTAATGCCTTATTCATCAATCTTTGGATCATTCCACGCGCCTCTAGACTGCATTGAGACCATATAATCAATCCATAAATTACGTGAGATCTTCACACGGTTTACCCGAAAATCAAGAAACAATGTCATTAGAACATATTATATCGTCGTGGATACTATGCAATAGGACGTATGTGAAAAAAAAACGGTATTGGTTTTATTGAATGAATGCAATCAAAATAGCCTCGGCTACACACTGCAATTTGTCTTAAGTCTCTCGGCCAATCATAACATTTCAATTCACAAATTTGATGTAGTACTAATAGTTGAAAAATAAAAGTGTTTTTTGTTCCTCCTGTAAAATTGCAATAAAATGACATACACCCTATTGCAGTGTCCACGACGATATATAAAAAATAAACGGAAAACATAATAAAGGCTCCTACCAGCAATTGCCAATTAATCCAAAGAGAACGATATACCACAATAATGGAAAATTGTACGATGAATTGAAGTAATCGAATACTGGAGAGAGTGTAAAAGTCTCCGGACAGAATTCGCCTCCATCATCATTACATGACACAAAATAATGTCAAGTAACAATGAGAGGAGACAGGGTACTGACTGCCAATCATATATCTATCTACATCTAAGTACACGTATAAATTATGATTTGTATGCACAGTTAGGATTATCAATTAATAATGTTATTAGTACTTTAAATTAAGACTCCCGACCCAACTATGACGTCACGGTAAATTCCCACGGCATTAAGGTTCAAAATCGCATGAACAATCGCATGATAAAATGGTAAAAAAGCATTTTGTCCATTTTTTTGGGGTTAATTTCGCTTCAATCAAAAAACTATTAGGGTTATTCTCTAGATTTGTGCATATTATAATGCATATTATCAATACAATACAACAAAAGAAAACACCACGACTTTCAGAAAACGAGTTTCTGTCTTTCAGAAAATGATTAGAGGTATTTTCACAATTTTTTTGAGAAATGTATACAAGATATAAAAAATATTTTACGGTTATTACCTGGATGAAGGTTTAATGTATCTACTGTATTTTTTCCAAAGCATATTTAGTAACGGTTGTCAAGATCTGATGATCCGACGTTTCGGCGAATCTACTGCCGCCTTGGTCACGGATTGTCACAATCCATCGGATGATCACAATCCGTGACCAAGGCGGCAGTAGATTCGCCGAAACGTCGGATCATCAGATCTCCATACGATTAAAACCGAAAAAACAAATCTACGAGATCTAAGGTCTTAGTTTTTAGAAATTTTTGAAATGTCAATATTCATACTCTTAATATCGTGCATTTTAATCGTAGGAATCGTGAAATGAAACAAACTGAATTTGAGACCTTGCTCGTGTCGTAAAAAATCCATCAACATTAATAATGTATAATGTTCATACATCCTAACACCTTCATATTGCAAGATCTCTGTAGATTAATACCTTCATGTGCATTAAGTACTTAGCTAAGATTCCCCATAGTAAAATGGAGACGGTCCGACCTCCATTTTCCGACCTCCCGCCATAGAAAAATATTCTAAATTTAGTATAAAAGTACATAGAGTGTGGATAATAAGCATCACTTGCAGTTCTGTGATTATACAATCATGAAGGTAATGAAATAATCATTTTCTTTTAGGCTGTTGCCTGAAAAAATAAATAAAAATATAAATTGTGTTAAAATGTGTGAAAAATATTGTGGTTTTAAAACAAACAGTGAAAACTTTGTGCTACAGTTAAAAAAAATAGTGCCATGTCATGGATTACATCAATACTGAAAATTTGAACTGATTTAAGAGTAGTTTTCATAAACCACCACTAAATTGCTTCACCGCATGTTGTGGTTCTTTTAAATTATCCGTGGTTGTTTTAAGTTATTAGATGAAGTATGCGTTGAAATTATTCTGCACAAGCAACAATTTGTTTACTCTTTAGTATGAAGGAAGGCATTTTTAATTCAATTTATAAGCCCAGTATGACTAACGATATAAAATTTAATATGTTCTCATAATGCACAAAAACTAAAGAGGTCTATACCCTCTAGGGAACAATGACTGTACTGTATAATTCAATTCATAACTGCCGACAAAAAATGGCAGCCTTAGATGATTTGTTGCACGATTAGGTAGTTCATTTTTTTACATAAACAAGAGAAGAAATGGTTAAAAATATTATAGTCGAGTCTCATATTCGAAATATATAGGGGGAAGATTATCGGAGTCTATTATTTTATTATGAATAGCACATTTACACTGAGCAACGCAAAGGCTAAAGCTGTAATGTTACTCGGTGTAATTATAAGTAAACAAAAATGAAAATAAAATAAATAAATAAATATAAATAATTATTGGTAGATTCTGATGAATTAATGTCTAATTCCAGGTATTTGTTTGCATTCTGGCTCTTGCCGCTGTAGTCCATGCTGGTGGACTAGGAGGTGGTTTCGGAGGTGGTAGTTATGGAGGCGGCGGCGGCGGTGGACATGGAGGCTTCGGTGGCGGAGGCTTCGGTGGTGGAGGATTCAAGAGCGGCGGTGGTGGCGGCGGATACGGAGGATCAGGATTCGGAGGTGGAGGCAAGAGCGGTGGATTCGGAGGTGGTAGCTTCGGAGGTGGCCATGGAGGTGGACTAGGAGGCTTTGGTGGTGGATTCAAGAGCGGAGGCGGCGGTGGATACGGAGGATCAGGATTCGGTGGAGGATTCAAGAGCGGCGGCGGTGGTGGATTCGGAGGATCAGGATTCGGTGGGGGACACGGAGGATCAGGATTCGGTGGGGGACACGGAGGATCAGGATTCGGTGGAGGATTCAAGAGCGGCGGCGGTGGATTCGGAGGCGGTGGATTTGGAGGAAGCCATGGGGGTGGATTCGGAGGTGGCAGCGGAGGGTATGGCGGCGGCGGTTTCGGAGGAGGTAAGATTTTTTATTTTTTTAAATAACATGCTGCATATAATCTACATCAGAGTTACATTATTTATTTATTTATTTTCATAAACGGCGTAAGCCTTTAATAATGCTATTACAATAAATAACAGATCACATATGTATACGACATGAACAAAAATTATAAAATTATAAAAAAATATTAATATCTATCTACTTTTGTTTTGAACACTTTATTATTTTATACACATTAATTATTGATACAAATATAAATAATTAATCCATTTGATCTGGCGCTCTTGTATGGAGCGCAAGTCACCCAAGGGGGTATGCTCGGTTAGAATCCCGGTACTGACGATGTACACACTTTTAGCCTGGTGTAAATTCTACAGGAAAATATGTGTTTTGAATTATGACCTTTATTTTCATTACAGGAAAATTCGGAGGCGGTGGCGGCGGCGGAAAGGGAGGTTAGTATTATACATTACTCGTATATCAATAATTCTGTCTACTTCTGGAATGAATACACGACTGTGCACACTTCGTAACAAAAGACAGCCTTGATGTGTGAACAATGGAAATTATCTACAGCCGATTGTATAGTTCCTAGCAATCCTAGCATAAATTGTGTAAACATTTCATTGTTTGTCAATGCGATAAGTTACTAATTAATACAGGATGAGTAGTGAACCTCATGCCGTATGTTGGATTACCTACCTCCATAATTTTTAATTGACATTTTTAATCATTCATATTTTATTGGCACAATTTTTATCCTCCAAGCTCCTTTCCAGTGTCAGGAGACTTCGTGTATTGGAAAGGCGAGTCCCGAAATCATCAATAATTTTACACACCTTCAAGAAATAAAGCAATTACAAAAACAACACAACAACACAGAGAGACGAAATTAGAAATAAAAGATTCAGGCAACACGCAATCAAACTTCATTAAATTTAGATAACTCTATCTCTACCTTTCCTAAATCACCTTTTTATCTTGGTTTTCAACGCCTTCTGGTCGTTGACAAACCTCAGCTTCCTATCCAGCCCATTGTACCACCTCACCCCCAGGAACGCTTATAATGAAGTTAATAACTTATAATAACCATAACTTTCTTTTTCATTACAGGATGGTAAATCTAGTCCTTCATTAGTGAGGTCATTCAACTTCTTTTCATCCAAACATCACATCAGCAAGTAGATCCAAGCACTTTTTCTTCCATCATGACATCTATACCAATGCTTGATTTAGAATTACGAAATATTGTGAATAAATATTTATTATGATTTTTATTAAACTCAACTGTCCAAATATGCTTATTTTGTTTTATTAAGTGAATACAAGACTGATACGAAATTGAAAGTGGTCATATAAAAAGTTACAACATTCTGGTCACTATTTCAATGTCGTTGAAGAATCGGGGATGATGTGGGCCCATCCAGTGTAAAATTGGTAATTGTGTCATCTCCTTTTATCGAAGAAGAGATTCGATAACATAGAACACATAGCCTCGAACTATTTTCGAAAATCGCCTCCTGTTCTTTTTTCTTCTTGAATTCTATTTAATAATGATGTAAATGCTCAACATTAACATCGATATTGAATACCATCGATACCATTTTTTTAACATGTTGAACATGTTGTATACTGTATCTTCATGTAAGCAAAGGAAAAGTCATAAAAGCGAAGGATTGGAAAGAAATGGAAAGAAGAGGAGGAGAGGATAGGAAAGGAGATGGAATTGGATAGGGGAGAAAATATCTGGTGTGCTATACGATGTAGTTCACATGTAAATTTAGTCAAAATACATAAGTAGACTACGTAAAGAATGTGAAATATATACAATACATAGAATATTATTAAGTGCCATAGCCCGAGAGAAAATATGACCTATCTGTTTTTTGATCAACCCCTTCTGCACCTTCCCCCAGAAAGGTCTCCCTTCGCGGTTTTTCGCATTTTTAGGATTATGCTAAGAGATAGGAGAAAGTGGTCAATGACAAAAATAATCCTTACTGAATTCTCCATAAAAAATCACATTTTTTACGTGGGACTATAAGTATTTTACTTGTAATGCCCGGTTGAAATAGTGGATATTTTTTGGTAAACAAAAAAATAAGTTTACATTTTATTCTAACTAACATCCTTCCAATAACCATCACTAAACCGTAATATAATTTATGTAACGTCACGCTTTTTTTTCACTGAACCCCGGCAAATATTGTGAAGCAGAATACCAACATTTTTATTTTTTTTATCTAGGGTTTAACAGTGGTGGATTTGAAATAAATTTGATTTTTTTATGACATTTTCGTACGATTTAAATTATTTATTTTGCCCCACTCTTTGAAATGCATTTTTTTTAGTTTTGTAAAGTGAGTAGTGTGAGTAAAATCTATTTGGCAAAATAATGTTTGGAACACGTGGCAAGGTACAAAGTGCCTACGCTTAGTGTATATGGGTAAGGCCGTTTTTTTTCCACATGTAACATAAAAGTAACATAAGTTCTTTTGTGTTACGGTAACGTAAAAGTAACATAAAGGTAACACAAAAGCATTGTAAAGCTGGATGCACAATGATAGTTTTATATAGAAATGTGAAGAGCCCCATGCCGTTCTCCTTATGAACATAATGAACGCCGACGGCATTATAATCTTTTCCTCGGAGGTCAGAAGTTTTTGAAGCTGGGAATAATAATTACATTCCCAAAGTCCACATATATTAAATCAACCCTTAAAATATTATTTTCTCATACGAAAATAGTAAAGAACTGTACAAATTTCGTACGTACACTACCAACCTAAAATATAAAAAAAATTAGAGGTTGCGGAAAACGTAAAACTGCTAGTGGAGATAATGGAGAAGGTTTTAATTTAAAGGCCGACATTTTTGACAGTGCAGTTAAACTGTAGTTTTAAAAATATTAATGCTCGGGTAGTTCTGATTTTTTTGTGTGGTGTTAATGTTGGCCCTGGAATGGTAATAAAAATAAACCTCGGGCGTAGCGGGTAATAAAAGAACATAAAATAATAATAAAACGTTCTTTAAATCTATTATTTTTATTATATTTGCAAATTCCAAATTAAACGTTCACAAAATATATGAGTATTAAAATCATTGAGAGAATTTAAATGTACTCTTATTAATATAAATGTGATGATCTTGTGTATCACCAGCTTTATAGTGAACTTATGTTACGTAACATAAGTATTTTATGTTACGGTAACGCGAAAGTAACATAAGCGTAACATAAAAGTAACATAAGCACATTTTACAACGCAGTAAATCCAGCATAAAATTCAATGTAGATGAAAATAGGTATTGCAATATATTTCATAAAAAACTGTATAATGTATACGCATAGGATAATATTAGAATCCATTGATGAAATAGTAAACATACTGTGATAACCACTTCGAAAATTTCTTGATAATTGTTGACCATTTTCTTTACTAACACGTGTGGACACAAAACCCTGAAATATCACTTAAATATTAACAGGAAATGTAATTTCAACGCAAGGTGAAGGATTACTTGTGTAGAAAACATAATTAGACGATTAATATTTCGATGTATTATAATAGAAAATTAATATCGAAAATTGGGTAACGTAAAAGAACTGTTTTGGCACACTTTTTCAGAGTCTGAAAACTACCCTATGCATTTAGACTAAATTGCTGAAATTAAAGAATATTATACCTTAGAACTACATCTGTTCCATAGAAAAAGAATTTTTCAATTATATGTTAACGATTTCTTACAATGAAGAAAAAAGTTCAGAAAATTTGATTTGCTACAAGACGTTTTTTTATTAAATTCCCCCGTTTTGCTTTTATTTTGTTGATTATTTATATTAATTGTACCCGTTATGGTAAATAAATTATTGAAATTATATCGCCAAATAGACAAAGAATGAAAATAAATCACAATTATAACATTGGGTGCAACGGGTTTCCTGAAATCTGGTGGCACGTTTTTCATGCGTCAAATGTGGAAAAAAATACGTATTTTTTTTATTTACTAACTAGCTGCAGCCCGTAAAAAAGTGCACTGTTTGCGTAGCAGGCAGAGAGAAAAGATCGCCAGACCTTTAAACGTGTAATTATTGGTAGTTTTTTCTTATGGTAAATTTAGTTTTTGTTTAGCGTAGTTTTTTCTATTCTACTTAAATAACATTTCGTACTAAAATATTTAACAATTAAATTTATAATAAAGAAGCTCGACATCTATCGTTGACTGCTCAAAAACTTTCATAAATAAATAAATAAAATCTTTATTGGATATAAAACATTATTCCAAATGGCGGGATTATTGCCGTAGGCAATGTCTGCCAACCAACCACTTGTGAAAAATAAATTAGATCAATTGTACACATGAAGGTGTGATACAAAAAAATAACATACGAGTATTTACAGTTTACACATACAAAAATACAAAAAATAAAAATATAAAATAGGTGGTGGAGGATGCAATGAAGGACAAGGAAGGAATCAAGGGAGTTGAGAGTTGGATGGATTATTCATGGAAAGGTAATAATGCTTCAGTTTACTCTTGAAAGAGAGAATAGTTGGAGCTAGTCTGATAGGAAGTGGGAGACTATTCCATAATATAGCCGTGTGTGTAGTGAAAGAAGAAGTGGCGAAAGAAGTTTTATAGACTCATATAATGTTAATGAGTAGCAAGGGTTGTGAAAAGTGATATACTTATTGTATTGTATTGCTCAACACATACGTGGTACATATTAGCCGAAAAATTCTCGACCATAATTGAAAGCCACGGCCCTGCATTACATTTTTACATTGGACAGTTAATGACATTGGACAATTATTAGTATGATTTGAATACATGTAAAAAACAACAGGATTACAAGTACAAAGCATATAATTATAGTAATCAACCTGGTTAGGCTGATGTACTTTTAAACATCTTGTTAACATTCAAAGTTAAAATAATTAAACCAGATGCTTTTTTTAAAATAGGTTATTTGCCTGTTCAAAAAATAGCCATAATACTAAATTTGAATGAATGAATGAAGTAATTTATTTTTTCCAGAATATATACACATAACAAAGAAACAATCAACACAAAAATACATATGCACATAAACAAATCATCAATGTGGCACAAAGTTACCTCAACTATTCGGGAAACAGGTGCATTAAATTTAACAGGTACATTAGTACTATACATTACACAAGACCAATAACCAATTTTACGGTAAATTTTATTTATCTGTAATTCTAATTATTATCTTTGAAACAATCGTTCAATAATTTAGTTCACCTTCGTCCTAACACTTAAATTTGATGATTGGACGTTTTTCTTTGTTAATAATGGTATTTGATAAAAATCCCCGCGCTGAAATAGAGATGGTTCGGCCTCCATTTTCCGACCTCCCGCCAGACTAAGACTCATCCTTCTAACTTAGTATAAAAGTACATGAAGTTTGTGTAAAGACCATCACTTGAAGTTTTGTGATTAAAGAATCATGAAGGTAAATAAATCTAATTACCAACTAATCAGAAAAAAATATTTCGTATTGTGTATTCTGAAAAAGTGTAAAAATTAATATTGTGATTTTTTTTTAAATACCTGCGTCAAAATACTCGGATTATACAAAAATACCATACTAAAAATCAATTTATTAGTACATAGTTACGTTAAAAAAAAAACAATTTATTAGCAATTATGTGCTAAAAATCAATTTATTAGCGATTACCATAGTACAAAATCAATTTATTAAAAATTACTTGTCAGTTTCTGATATTTTTAAAATAAAATGTAGACCATGTGTTTGCTGCAACTTTCTAAGTGCCTCGTAGTGTATTCACTATCAACACAAAAATAAACAAATCTTTCTGCTGCAAATAACTCAGTAGAAAATGTAGAAAATAATAATATCCAGATGTGAAAATGGGGGAAGCCATAATACGGATGAATTAAATTATTAAGTAGCTGAGACTATGTACTAAAACGTTTTTTCCTTGGTATAAACAAAAGAAAATATAACAAAAATCAATGGTAACTTAATTCTCAGTTAGTAATTCACATTTTGATTCCAGGTATTCGTTTGCATTCTGGCTCTGGTGGCTGCGGTCCATGCTGGTGGGTTGGGAGGCGGCTACGGAGGTGGCGGATTCGGAGGGGGTGGCTACGGGGGCGGCGGTCACGGAGGATTCGGTGGGGGTGGATTCGGGGGTGGACTTGGCGGATTCGGTGGAGGATACAAGAGTGGCGGTGGTGGATTCGGAGGATCCGGATTTGGAGGGGGATTCAAGAGTGGTGGAGGTGGATACGGAGGATCCGGATTCGGAGGATCAGGTTTTGGAGGCGGATTCAAGAGCGGTGGAGGTGGATACGGAGGATCAGGTTTCGGCGGTGGATTTAAAAGTGGTGGATTCTCTGGTGGCGGATACGGAGGTGGATTCGGTGGAGGACAAGGAGGATACGGCGGGGGCCATGGAGGATATGGTGGAGGAGGATTTGGAGGCGGCGGATTTGGCGGTGGTATGCTTTTTTAACTTATTTTTAGAATATTTGAGAAATATTGACGCAGAGCTTTGACTCTCAGATACACTGTACAATGGTCACTCACAACAGAGAGAAGAAGAAGTATTAATTAATTTTATTTATAATCCAAAAGTCATACATACTAAGACCCAATGAAAAGAAAGTAGTGGATTTTATTGCTCTACTAGGACGACCACTTGTTATATCGTCTATTATTATATTATTTTTATTTCATATAAAAATACTGAGCATATGATTTTTTTATTTACAGGAAAATTCGGAGGCAGTGGTGGCAAAGGAGGTACGAACCAATATTTTAATATTTCAACATTTGAAACAATAATTCATCATTTAGTTAATTTGTTTAATGCACTCCATATAATAATTACAAAACAGCATGTGTGCAATCAACAACCATATATGAATATTTAGGAGATTTGGTGTAATCAGTAGGTACTATATCTACTTGAGAAACTACATTAGATTATTATACTTAGGTGTTTAATTACAATGAGTTGCGGAAACCCCATAAAGAAGTAATCTAATTAACTTAGAATGGGATGTGATTGTGCTAAGGTGTGTCATGCTTTGTTAACTGTGAGATTAGCAGGAACTAGGAACTGCTTGGTCATGTTATCAGCAGGTGTCATTGTACCTTCTTTGCATTATTCTGTATTACTCGTATAATATCCTTGTGCTATACTTACATACTTCAACATTATCCATACGAGGTCGTACATAAATGAATAAATCACTAACCAAATATTCCACCCTATTTTTTATAAATAAAAAAGAATAGGGCATAACCACAATACTTTCCTGTACATTTCACACTAAGCTTGTGTTGTGCAGTTCGGAATACATCGACAACAGCGATATTCGGACCCAGCACCTTCAGATTAAAAGTCCCCGTTTTATCAACTGTACCAACCATGTACTCATGAGCGTATAATGTCAAATTTACATGGTGAACTAACTCAAATATTTTTCTTTTTTCACAGGATGGTAAATTAATGCAGGAGACACTTTCCAGATACACAACCAGCAGATAGTCAACACATCAGATTCATCCTTACCTAGCACTTACACCTACTCCAAGTTCTCCAGCAGTTAGAAGAAAATTCCATATGTCTATCTGGAATCAACATTTCATGTCTTTCATTTATTTATATAATAAAAGTCAATAGCCGAGTAAAGTGTGATGTTTATTATTTGAAATCCGTATCCACAAATCCTTATTAATACACAAGAAATCCATATTAACACACATAAAGTCCTCTATCCATAAAACCTAGGTATAATACAAACTAAGTTACTCATACATCATCCTTTTGTAGCCCAAAAACATCTTCCTGCAAGTGGGGAACTGAACTAATCATACTTTTGTAGCCCAAAAGAACATCTTCCTGCATGTGGGGAATTGGGCTTATTTATAGGAGATGGGTTTCTTTGAATCGCTCAAGGTGTGACGTTTGAAGTTTCCATGAGAATATCATGTTTCTAATTAATTGGAGACAAGATTAGTTGTATATGAGCTTAAGTTCAGATGACTTAACTAATATGAATAAAATTTTATTCCACAGACAAACTGAAAATACTGAATCTCCAGGGGTTTTAATGTATTATATTTTTATAATACTTACTTTATTCCCATCGGCCCCCAATATAGGCATGTATGTATTAAAATTAGATAAATTTACGTAGGTATTTACTATAATTATCAATTAATCGGTAACCAGTAGCTTGATCAACATAATTTATTAAAATTATCGCAATGTTCTGACAATTGTCTATCTAAAAAAAATAATTGGTTTTAATGCAAGGGTGGCCAACCTTTTTCAGCGGCCGGGCCAGATTCTAAAAATGAGATGGCTTACCGGGCCGCACAAACAATTTTTTGAAACAAAAAAAATAAGACATAGGTTCGTCTCGTGAGGGGGAGGGGGGGTTGGCAACAGAAATTAAAATATTTTGATGACCTAAAAAGTGAAGTAGCGCCGCAGGCGATTTTTTTCTTATTAAACTGAGTGGAGAAGCCTCGCAACAAAATGTGTGAAAAACATTTTATAATTAAAAAGATTACCCGAAATAGCGCCGCAGGCGAAATTTTTAAGGGAAAATGGGTGAAGTGACGAATCTGATTGTCTTTCTATAACAGGCAATGCATACGGTTATATTGTAAGACGGCTTCGCGGGCCGCATTCAGACCCTCGGCGGGCCGCATGCGGCCCGCGGGCCGCGGGTTGGCCACCCTAGTTTTAATGTAATTCGCATAGGTTCAATTTTTAATTGGTTTCTTTGTCATCCTAAAAAAACTTTAACAATCTATATCTATTAAAGTTGTACAATCTCTTTTTAAATTCCTCGATAAGCAGTAGTTGTATACAAGGAGGTACATTAACTTTGTGTTGACATACCTTAATGTGTGTAAGAAAATACGTTACCTTTATTAAAATAAAGTACACTTTAAAAACACACATGATTTTCACAACAAAAAACATGTATGTACTAACTACCTAAATAACAGCAGGCATTCACCGATTAACAAATTAGTAGATACTATGTAACATACATATGTACCTATGTACGTATGTGCTATTTTAAAACTTCATTACTATTTATTTACTTATATATTTAACAAAAAAAGCTTTGAGATACAAAGTGATAATATTACAAAATAAATAAATCATTTTTTATAATATTAATATACAGTTTAGCAACTTGATTATAGATTAAACTAGCTGAGTTACCCGTGCTTCGCAACGGCACATTTAACGAACCAACTCGGCATACTTTATAAGCCTGAACTATGGACGAAGTGTGACTTAAGATCTGAATTTCTTTTCCAACGTCCCTTCATACGATACCACACTCGACCCCCACACAACCCTTGGATCCTTTCATCGTCATGGCATCTCTTAGAAAAAGCTTTTTCTCCAAAACTAATATAGGACACAGCCTATATTATCGCAAATGTTATTCTAAATTTTCGCAGCAATCCGTCGTAAAATGCGGGAGTTATGCGACCACTTACAAAAATCATACTTTGCTTTATATAGATAGATTGTGAGTACATAGGGTTAAATAATAGGCACCTTGGATTTGATTAAACCTTGGATTATTTGTTTATTTATTTTTATTCAATGAACATACAAAAAAATTCGGCATATTGATCACTAGGGCGAATTTATCTCAAAGCTACGATGTCTTTCAGTTAACCCCGATTGTTGACTGAAGACGACAGACACACTATAGTCAAGGATCGGAGATATTTATTTGAGTCACGTGGTGCTTGTAGGATCTTCTACACATTTTAATTGTTATGTAATAGATAATAGAAGACTAGATAATGACGTCATTCTACGCAACCTCAGAATATTGACCTCAGAAGATAATGATATTTGTTTGATATACTCGTACTTACCTAATCTTGGCAAAACAGAAGTGAAGTTACTTCGCTCAATGTACCTAATTTGAAACTTGAGAGAAAAGATATTGAACTATTTATCTACTATATCTATAGACTGTATAGATATATTGATTTTGCAATAAGTCCGCCTTTTGGCACACTACCTTTGTCTTGTTTTGTAACTCTGCATGTTTTTGACCAATAATGATTTAATTATTTAGTATCTGTTAAAAAAAACCGCTATAAAAAGAAGCATTATGCTTTCTTTAATTTATCTACAAACAATATTTTAACACAAGAATTGGATCTAAGTGTACCTTTCTCTGAAAAGATTATCTGATTACGTAATTATAGTATATCTACTTACGTCACATTCCTTATGATTATCTACTTTTCTATTATCGTATGCCTAAAGTTTCATAATATCTTCCCATTTCTCTAAGGACTCGACATGAGCAAAATAATATCTTACCAATGGGTCATAATATTCTGAATCGCCGTATGACCATCAGGGTTTTACAAATAGGAAACATTTTTCAATTAAAATAATTATATGTTACTGAATACACCATATACATAGGTATATATATGGACAACTTTATTATTTTAAACAATACTTAACAGGTACATATGTATATTCGGAATGACTTAAACTATTTCGCGTTATTATGGCCACCCAATCACTTTTTGTGCTCTATATTGCTAAGTGTTATTTATTGATTGACAATAAAATTGTTTCCCGAACTAAAATAGAGAGGACTCGACCTCCATTTTCCTGTCTCCCCGCCATATTTCAAACAATTAACTCCAAGTATAAAAGTACTTGGATTTTGGATAAACTTTATCACTTGCAAATCTGTGATTAAACATAAACAATCATGAAGGTAAAACACTAGTAGCATAAATCAAATTATTATGGAATATTTTCATATCCTTTGTGTTGTAAAGTGACCAGATAATGTGCCGAATGTTAAAAATGTATAAAATGTGTGTGAAAATAACATTCGATCACATATCTAATAAATAAATTTAGTGTAGTCGGGATTTATTTGTGAATTTGTGTATTGTAACCACATCTTGGATTAATGTTATTTCTGGAAAACTGAAATGATTTCCTCATTTATATGTAACGTATCAACTAATTAGATTAAAGTTTTGATAAATCTGTTAAAAATTCATGTCGAAAAGAGGGGACAAAAATTTCAGCCAAGGTTGACTTTCAGACATTTCAACATCATCTATTTATTTGCAATACCTACACGTAAAAGTGTCATTTATAAAAAATAAAGTTGCATTAACCCTTTTCTATTTAATTCAGAATCTCATAAATAATATCGTTCAATGTTATAATTTTCAGATCTTCCTTTGCGTCCTTGCATTAGTGGCTGTAGTCCACGCTGGCGGTTACGGAGGCTATGGAGGTGGCAGTCTTGGAGGTTACGGAGGATACGGTGGCTACGGGGGTGGACACGGAGGTAGCTACGGTGCAGTTGTTGTACATGGCGGCTATGGAGGATTAGGCGGATACGGCGGAGGGCACGGAGGATATGGTGGCGGCGGATATGGAGGATACGGAGGTGGATACGGAGGATATGGTGGAGGCTACGGAGGATACGGAAAATATGGAGGATACGGTGGATACGGAGGTTATGGTGGATACGGAGGTTACGGAGGTGGATACGTAGGATATGGAGGTGGAAAGGGTAAGAAGTTTATCCATACTTATAAATGATTGAGGTGGTCGGTAGCCTGGTTGTTAACGCGCTCGACTGTTTATACGGCGGGCACGGGTTCAATCCCCGACTTACTCCACTTCACAACACAAGCTTTTCAAGCTTTCTGTGAAGTATAAAAGATGTACTTGGGTTTATTTCGATAAACCCAGATTCATTTAAAAAAAATCTAATTATCTAATATCATACTTTGATACGACCACAAATAATTTCCTCCTTCGTTTAATGTTTGATTTTTATTGATTGTCGATGGAATATACTAGTACAAATATATTCGCAGACTATTTAAAATTCTATACTGATTATTATTCTAATTTAATTACAGGATGGTAATTTGACTGCTAAATTTTCTTCATCAAGATCATTTCACTATTTACCTCTTGGATCACTGAACCTCAACAACAAACATTGGAATATGTAAATACTTCTGGTCTCTATTCTATCTTAGCTTACATCAACACATCAATATACGAGTACATTTCTTCTATATGAAATAACTTTGAACATTTCTCCTTCATTACATGAATAAAGTCAACCGTTAAATTATTATATCTGTATTTTTTTTCCGTTATTTATTAAGTCTAAAGAGCATAAATTTTTTGCAAGCTCCAGCACATAGAAATTAAAATCCGTGCTTACTTGGATATACCTACTCGTAGCAAATACTTGAAAGTGAAGAAACTAAGTACCGATTTCCAATACAAAATAGGTTAAGTAGTTAAAAAAAGGATCTAGGCTAGCGTACACAAACCCGAATACTTTACTACGGAAGCTAAATAAAAGTTTGTATCTACTCCGGGAAACCTAGACAAAAAATGTTAGCCTACTATTAACCTAGATTGATATATAATAATCAAATACGTCTGTAGTTTAAAAATATAAAACACTGTGAATTATATTTATAGAAATTTCACACTTTTGTAGGAGAGAAAAAAATGAGAATTTTAAAAGAGATGGCTATTATTAATATAATAAATAAAGAGTCATAGACATGGATCAATAACGGCTCGTCTTTTTTTAATGAAAAATGCTAAAATTCCAGGAAGAAGTGAATGGTATTTGTTTCGTTCTAAATTAATTATTTACGCAGATGATACGGTCATTCTGGTAGACAGAGTTACTGATGACCTTCAAACAATCCTTAATTTAATCATGTACGAGTATATGGGACGGATTCGTCACCAAACACCTAAACGAAGTTAAACCTGCAATTTGTCTTTTGCTATGCCCAAAATATTAGAGAGCGGCGTTAGAGAAATCAAGATAGTTTTGCGAGTTGGATAAAGAAAAAAATACTCCGATAATCCCTTTAAACCGCCGTCACAAGTTTGAAAAACAAAGTTGCTAGTTTATTCTAACAATCCAAAAACTGGCATTTTTTTAAAACAAAACTTCTATAACATAATTTATATGTAGCGAAAAATGTAACCATATCTCCTTATCACATCAAGCAACACTAAACGAAGTTTGTTCCCGTTATATATTAAGTACTAATATATTATGTCTTTGATATATATGAAGGTTTCAGCTTTGATATACGAGGGTGGAGTGAAAAGTTCTCGGCCTAAGGTAGAAGCAGCATTGCTACCAAAAATTTTTTTTTACTTTTCCGATGATACGTGTCTGAAAACAATATACGACAAGTTTCAGCTTGATCTGTCGAATATTTTTCATTTAACGGCGTTTGGAAGTAGACGTGTCGGAGATGTTTTGTTGTAATGGATAAACCGGACTATCGTGCTGTTACAGATTCTTCATTTTGGACAATTTATCGCCAACGGAAATTCACCAAAAGTTAATAAAGGTGAACTAGGATTCTTCTTCTTCGTTTTCATAGTGAAAAAAATGGCGACCAAATTCAAAATGGTCGTAACTCTCTTGAACATGATCCACGTGAAAAACGGCCGAAAATTGCTATCACAAGGGAAAATGCTATGGAGGTGCGCAATATGCTATTGGACTATCGGCGACTAAAGGTGCATGAGATAGCTGAGGTCCTAGGCATATCATAAAAAAAAGTTGGACTCACTTTACGTCAATGATTAAATATGAAAAGCCTCTCTGAAAATCGGCTGCCGCATTTGTTGAATACTAACCAAAAACAAATTCAAAACGAATTTCGAAAAAATTTTTGGGCCGTTTTAAGAAGGATCCAATTAATTTTGTGCACCGATTTTTTACTGTGGATTTTTCGTGGGTCCATCACTACACTCTAGAATTGAAAAAGCCATCAAAGCAGTGCTTGGAAGCCAGTGGCTCCTCACTAAAATGGCAAAGCCGATTTTACCTCCCGAAAAGATGATGGCTAGTGTCTTCTGGGATAAAAAGGGAATCCTTTTTACTCATTGCCTTTCATTTTATTCATTGCATACATTTTGGACCAAGTGAAAAAAAAAATCACGAAAAGAGGCTTAGAATCCAAAAGAAAAAAATCCTCTTTCATCAAGAAAATTAACCTGCCCATTGAAGTGTTTTGGCGTAGGGAAAATCGAAGGTTATCAAATATGAATTATGGGAATATCCACCTCATTCACCAGATTTGGCATCCTCTAACTTCAAGCATCCCCAAACATCAAAAAAATTGTAGCTTGATAACATTTTTAGTCAAATGAAGAGAATGGTATCAACTGTAGATGGCTATTTTGCAGGCCTTGCAGAATTACCCTCAGACGCGGGAACTAATAGAAGACCATTTAAAAATATAAATATATTTTTGAGCCAGAAAACACAGTTTTCACCGTCAGGCCGAGAACTTTTCACTCCACCCTCGTATGTTATCTATATGTGTCAATAGATATAATTCAAAAGGATTTCCCGAACTGAATAGAGAGAGGGTTCTGACCTCCATTTTCCGATCTCCAGCTCTAATTGCATTATCTACACAGAATTTGGAAAATCCTAACACAATTTTGTGACTAAACAGTAGCAATTATGAAGGTAAAGCAACTAATTTGTTTGTAATTCAGTCTGATGAAAAACCTAGGTGAGTTTGGTTAGTGTATTCAGATTTATTTATTTATTTCACACAGCACACACACAGACATTGAATACACATAGAAACAGTTAGACATGGGGCATTTGGAGGGCTTTCATTTGGAGGATCTACAAAACACATTTATGTACATAACATGATAAAATAATTGTATTGATACACTGCCTAATTAGTCCTCATTATTTGCATTTAATAAAATTACTGCCATCGACTAAATAATCGCTTTATTATTATGTACGCGTATATTAGAAAATGTTTCTTCTCTTGAAATATAATTACAAGAATCGGAAGAAGAACAAGTCTGGAACAATCAATTGGTAAATTTAACTTGGCCCGACCAATTATTAGCCAAAATATCTATGAAATTAACGATGATTAGTAGGTGAGTTTGAAACACTGTTAGAATAGTTAGACTGCAAGCAGCAGAAAGGAATGGAGGAATATGGAAGAGGCCTATATCCAGCAGTGGAGGACAGAGGGCTGAAGAAGAAGAAGAACCCTATTTACTGCCAGTTTGATCATTATACGATCGATGTCTGCACTATATCGCTTGTACTTGCACTATACCTAATTTTTCATTAAATGTCAGATATGTGCCTAACTACCTACATACTTTAATACGGTGCTTTTAGATTTCTCGATGGAAAGTTGTGGGGTAGTCTGTTTTTCTTTCATTCTATACGTATTTTGGGGTGCTAAATCCGAATCCGAGGTTTGCCAACAAAATTTCGTGACGGAACATGGCGAAAAATTGGTAAAATGGCGAATATTTACATTTTCTGGCGAATTCTGGATTTGAACTTAAAAACTATCAACTTTTTGTGGGTCATCTTTTTAGCAGAATGAAAGCACATAAAATTTCCTACAAATTTGGAATATAATTTTTTTTTTCTAAAATAACTAGCAGCGGAGCTGTCAAGCTCCAAATATTGGCCAAATTTTCTTGTTATTTTAAATTGTGAGAATGGAAAATGTATGGAGAATAGGTCACCTTGTTCGAATTATCACAAAATTTTGACAATTATTCTTCAGATTTATGATACATATGTTACCTCGTTGGAATCAGTAAACATGGAGAAAGGTTTCAGGGTAAATTTTATTTAAAAATATAGAGAAGTGTTTAAGCTAAAAAGGTTTAAACATTTTTAGCCTAAACAAATTACTATATTTTTAAATAAAATTATTTAAACATGTCTGGCTCAAATATTTCACGGTGTTTTTAAATAAAAATTTCGTTAATAGCTTTCGTTGTGTTTTCTGATTCCAACGAGGTAAAATATGACTCATGAATTTAAAGAATAATTGTTGAAATTTGCTTATGAAGGCAACATGGTAAACTTTTTCAATACATTTTCGATTCTCGTAATGTAAAACAATAAGAAAATTTGGCCATTTTTTGGACCTCGACAGCTCCGTTCCTATTTATTTTAGAGAATAATTTTATATGGCAATTTTGTAGTAAATTTTACGTACTTTCATTTTGCATAAAAAAATAACTTACGAAAGTTGTCAGTTTTCGAGTTCTTATAAAGAAATCGCCAGAAAAAGAATATTTTCGCCATTTTTTGTATTTTTCGCCATGTTCCGTCACGATATTTTGTTGGCAAACCTCGGATTTGGATTTAGCATCCCAAAAAACGTATAGAATGAAAGAAATCCCTACTACCCCACAACTTTCCATCGAGAGACTGCTTTGTGTTTAATTTCACCGGATTACTTATATACCATCACCAAATAAGAATATTACCGTATCCGGTCATTCACAAGATACATTCACATTGTAAATAACTCGTATGCAACATTATGCAAAAAATGGGTTTATTAGATTAGGTATTATATATCTATAATACATTATTTAGGCACCTACGGATGGTTCAGCTCTGCAATAAGATAATAAAAACTATAATAAATATTTATTTCTAAGTAATTGTAGGGTAGGCACTATAAAATATAGGTTTATATATACTTAACATATGTGTGTAGTGGGATTATTTATATCTTATATCTTAAGCCAGCTAGCAGCGTTAGAACACCCATTCTGCTTCCTCCCCAAGGGAGTTTAAATAGTTGCTACATTATGTGAGTGTAGACACCTCTCGCTTCTGTTGTGGAAAAACTGTACCTAGGTATCTAATGTGTTTCCAACGGGGCATTTCAGAAAAATTCAGTTCTAATACATAAAATAATTTAGGTATACCTCTCAAATCACACTTATTTTAGTTCGTACAGAATTGGATAAATTGAAGTCGCCATAGGTACCTCTATATGTATACTATACGTGATCTTATATTTTTTTTTTATTTAATTTTGCGGGTATGTAGCATGTACTTTTTACTTCTCAATTCATTGTATTAATTTTTATAATTTGATAAATTGAGATCATAATATATATTTTATATGTAGATATTATGTATTATTTCATTCACAATGTGAGACCGAGGTCGTCAATCATTCAACTACACACACAATATTCATACATCAACAATTAAATTTAAAAGGTGTGTGAAATATGTACCTAATGATCTTTAAAATGATATATTATGAGAGTACATAGGTGTTACAGAATTAGAGCAAGATTACAAGATGAATACAATATACTTACTAATGTAATAAATTGATATTAAATATGTACTACTCGTATATAGGTGCAATGTTATTACTCTGGCTTTGTCCGGTGCGAAATCGAAGTTTTTTTTTAACACATAGATTAATATTCGCACCATCGATTAAAATATTTCTAAAATCGATTAGGTATAAGCTGTTAATGACATACTTAATATATAATAATAACGTTATACTTTAAAAATAAAACAAATCCATGCTAAACTGCCGGTACCTAAGGAAATAATTTTCAAATTTCTCTGCCCTGGCGGTATTCAACGCCTCTAGATTTACAGGCATTCGATGGGCTAAAGCAGTTAAGGCTACTTGATAGCGTGGTTAGAAACAAAAAGGAATGTTCTGCAAGCCAAGCTTGGCTAGCCTTTGCTGAAAACTCAATTTTCCAATAACTTTCAGATTCTGCAATAAAGAGGAGACCTGTATAATATGAACTTTTATAAACATCCACTATAGGAGGCATATTTTTCTTCTTCTCCCGTAAAATTTACATCTAACTTCTACTGAATGCGGATTTAATGTATCTGGAAATAAGCGTGTGCAATACATTTTCACAACAAAGGGGAAAATCCGATAGTATTTCAAAATATGACATTTTCATTAACGTATAAATCATTTTGCATTTTATATTAGTTAAATGTGATACACTTGCAATCGACATTGACGGAGTAACAAGTATTTTGCAGAAATTAGGTACCACTGCACTCCGTTCGTGGACAAATATATAATAGCAAATGATTTGTGTACCAACCTACAGGTGACTAATTCTCATAATCAGATGAATCAACAACATCAGGGTTTACAATGATATTCTAGTAGAGTGAACTATACGAGTATTATCCTTCATGCATCTATAGTGTAGTTCGTCACGCATGTAATGAAATCAAATTATAAAGAACGCTGCAGTACATAATATTATATTCTCCTTAAAAACCCATGTTTGATGTTAATGAAATACCTATGTACATACATGGGCGTCGTCAGGGAGGGGCGAGATTGGAATAGGTATATATTTTTTCATAATAAATGATAAAAACCTCACAAAAAATCACATCACTATCACACATTGTCTCATCATATCATAATTTTTAAAAAAATAGTATGAAAATCCATCAGTTTCATAAAAAAATTGTTGCGGCGCTACTTTTTACTGTGGTTTTATAAAAAATCATTTTTTATAATACATATTATTGTGCAAAGTATTATTGCATTTGTAAATAAACAAACCACACAACGCGACCTTCTTCACTATGTCTCACAAAAAAAAAATCGCCTGTGGCGCTATTTACGCGTTTGTATGCTATATCATTTTTTTGCCCCCCCCCCCCCCCCAGCTCCGAGGCTGGCGACGCCCATGCCTACATATAATCATTTTCAATTAACATTTACCTATGCAACTATTATTTTTCCCGAGAGAAGTACGAGTATCTTTCGACTTTCTCAATTTATTATGTCGTAGAGATGTGCCCTCTATCGTATAGCGATACCCAACCCAACACATATAACGACGTGAATGTCCTGCAACTGCTTGTCCCGGTTTTGAGTTCCGTGTCTCAGTGTCCCGGTCCGAGTCATTTGTCCCGGTCAGGTATTTCTTAATATTATTTATTTATTTATTTATTTAAACTTAAAGTAAACAACAAACACATATAAATATACAAAATGGACATAGTACAGATTATAAAACGTTGTTCACTAGGGCGAACTTATCGCAGAACTGCGATTTCTTCCAGTTAACCCCAGGACAAAACAGAAAAAAAAGGAATTGAACAAAAATATAGGAAAAAACAGAAAAAAGAAATTGAATAAAAAAAAATATACGAAGTAGAAAATATATACATACATACATATTAATACATTAATTGCTCAATAAAATCATTCCCGGAGAGTTATTACGAAAATCCATTATTTTACAAGAAAAATTGCCTGCGGCGCTAACTTTTTGGGCATATTTCATGAGGAAACAAGTTTCATATCTGTTGAACTGAACTACGAATATTGATAGTTTTTTTAAGGTTATTTTTTTGGGGGGGGGGGGGTGTCGACAATCATGACAGCCCTAATCTACGAGTATATGTAAGATATCTGTCGCTCTGGATCCCTGAATATCATAGTAGGTAGAAAGGACTTTACTTATTTATCGAAAGTAGGTAAGGACTTAATTGAAATACAATTGTTTATTTTTCTTAACAAAGATTAAGGTTGTATCTAAGTCGCCCATGTACCAATAACAAAACAATTAGATGTGATATGAAATGATCCCCCCGCATGAAATAGAGAGGGTTCTCGACCTCCATTCTCCCGCCTCCCGCCAAAATATAAATTATTAACATGTAGTATAAAAGTACATGAAGTTTGGGCAAACACTATCACTCGCAATTTTGTGACTAAGCAATCATGAAGGTAAAAGCATCAAGATTGTCTAAATCTGATTTATTAGAATAATATAAATACTAAAAAGGTTTCGTGTAAAAAGTGATTAAAGACTGAGTGCTGTGTGATAATTTCAATATCATTTATTATTATCTTAACAGTTTAGTTTTGTGTAACAATCCATTGTATATGAAGAGACAACTTACTTAAAATCTATATCATTATTCATAGACCATGTGTTTATCTTTTAAATTGGAGTAGTTTGATTAATCAGTTTATAATGACTGTATATGTCATTATCGTAGTATAATCATATGTTCTATTACCAGTTAGTCATACCTATGTGTAGTAATAGGACCTCTTTTTTTACCAGAGATGCTATATCGCTTCATAAAATAACTCTTCATTCAGTTTATTTATGTGACTATAACAATAAATTTTATCGTATCGTATGTAAGAACACATCGTATGTAAGACATACGCATACGAGTGATACAGGGAAGATTGTACCTACACTCGTTTTACGTCTCTCCACCACGTAACTTAATTTGGATTTAAACATTTGCTCAGATTTGATTTTGGTTGGGTTTGCATAGTGCATAACTCTCAATTTCCTTAAAAAAAGTCTCTACGCCGACATCTACGCGAAACATTTTCAGCATTATTCAATGCACTACCTAATTACCTGCGTGAATTTGTTTCAGGTCTTCGTTTGTATTCTCGCTTTAGCAGCCGTAGTCAATGCCGGAGGATTGAGTGGTGGCTTTGGCGGTAGTGGTGGATATGGAGGCATCGGAGGTGGCGGACATGGTGGATTTGGAGGATCGGGATTCGGTAGTGGATCCAAGAGCATCGGATTCTCTAGTGGTGGATTCGGAGGTGGTTATGGAGGAAGCGGAGGCCATGGTGGACTAGGTGGAATTGGCGGTGGATTCAGCGGAGGCCATGGAGGTGGCATCGGAGGCGGATTAGGCGGTTTCGGAGGTGGTCATGGAGGTGGCTACGGAGGTGGATTTGGAGGTATTGGAGGAGGACATGGTGGATTAGGAGGCATCGGAGGCGGAATTAGTGGAGGACATGGTGGATTAGGAGGCATCGGAGGCGGAATTAGTGGAGGACATGGTGGATTTGGAGGAGGAATCGGCGGCATCGGAGGTGGACACGGCGGATATGGAGGTGGAATCGGAGGTATTGGAGGAGGACATGGTGGATTAGGAGGCATCGGAGGCGGAATTAGTGGAGGACATGGTGGATTTGGAGGAGGAATCGGCGGCATCGGAGGTGGACACGGTGGATATGGAGGTGGAATCGGAAGTATTGGAGGAGGACATGGTGGATTCGGTGGCATTGGAGGTGGAATCGGCGGAGGTCATGGTGGAATCGGGGGAGGTCTTGGTGGATTCAGTGGTGGAATCGGCGGAGGTCATGGTGGACTCAGTGGTGGATTCGGCGGAGGTCATGGTGGATTCGGGGGTGGAATCGGAGGAGGACATGGTGGAAGCGGTGGACTCGGAGGATACGGTGGCGGTAGCGGAGGATATGGTGGTGGAGGTAAGAAATAAGTCTATAAAAGTACCTAATTATTTTATTACATTTACTGTTTTTACCAGCTATAGCCTATATACCTCGCTAATTTCATACAAGCATTATTCTAATAACCTTTTATTTACTATTTACAGGAAAAGTCATCGTGGTGAGCGGAGGTGGAAAAGGTAAGACTATTTTTAATTTAAAAGTTTTGAATCAAAATTCACTTGTGTGATATAAAGAAATAGATTATATGAATACGAATATCAAAAGGGAACTGAAGGAGACGTGCCTCTAGGATTAGTGGGCCTTTAAATTAGATCAAACTCTTTATGTAGAAATAAATTTTGCAGTGCCACTTCTGATGGAATTACAAATCTTTTAATATTTTCTGTTAAGAAAACTTTTTTTTCATGGACCCTATGAAAGAATTTTGTGTGTGGCACTGATTTGTGATAAGTAATTTTATAAAAGGGAGAGCGCTTGAAAATTCGATAACCCGCAGTTAACGTAGCAAATCCTCTTCTCTTCTCTTCACCATATCCCATTTATCTGGGGTCGGCGGCTCGGATCCTCTCTCTCCATCTGCTCCGATCGAAGCAGTCTTCTGGAGTAAGCTCCAGGTGTTCCATGTCCCCTCTGATGGTCTCCTCAAGGGACTTCTTCGGCCGTCCTCTCTTTCTTTGTCCTTCCACAGACCAGTTTGTTGCCCTCCTCAGAGCGGAATCCTCGTCCCTTCTCCATACCGCCGAAGTCGGGCCTCTCGCGCTTTTAGGTTAATCGGGGCAACTTTCATAGTTCCTCTGATGTGTTCATTTCGGATTTTATCTAATCTAGTATCTAACGTAGCAAATCCTAGATCATGTAATTAATGTGGATGAACATTGTAACCTACATGTAAATCTAACGATGCATTGTATACGTTTAAGTTATTTAGTAATAGGATGTCATGCTTGGATTTGGATATGCTCTATCACCTCAGAGATGTTGAATGATAATAAACTATTGTGTAAGGTTAACCAACTTCGGCATTATTTCTCATCTACCTACATCGTTTTCTCTATCTATACATTTCTCATCATTTTCGTTTAAATATTCTTGTATATTTTATTTTATTATACAAATACAAGCACAAAACAGATAACAACTTAGATACCTATAAGTAATAACATGGAGAAAGACCATTAGTCCATTCATAATTCAGCTGTCACCCACAAGCATGCGCCACAGTTAAAGTAAAACATATAAGTTCATTTCGATCGTCTCACACACTCATACTCAATCTCGCTCACACACTCACCCATCGCACACCTAGATTTTACAATGTTATTACACAAAAAAAAAGAAAACAAGTCATAATACAAAAAAAGAAGGAAGAGTTCGGGATGAGCAGATGAGGAGGGGAGGGATGCTCTGCTTGTCAGGGAGGTAATATGGATGATGTTAGCTTAGCACGTTTAAAACAGGTAGACAAAAAAAAAACAAAACGCCACACTGCCCCATTCTTACGTTCAGCCAACTCTTCTTTCACTCAGATATATCTTTTTTGTCATCCTTCATTCTCTCAACATGCCCAAACCATCTTAGTTTATTCGCTTTCATTCTAGTTACAACACCAGTCTTGCAGTCACTCATTTCCCAGTACATATAGTACAAAAAAAAACGATTTACTTACCTAACACCAAATGTTTACTTTTTTACAGGATGGTAAATTTCCTATTCAACTGAGTAGGATCAGTCAACTGCATCAAGACGCGCATCTCAGAACCCAAAGTATTAATTAACTCTTTAAAGCAGTGAAATGCTTTTATGACTTGTACACTGTTACCTGATGAATAAGTTATGACGATATTGTAGAGTTGTCTTTTTATATATTAAATTAAAAGTCATTTGTTATGTAAATTATCACGATTGTTTATATTATGAAAAATCCTCCTCCTACCACTTTTCCTTGCATCGCCATTTAAGTCAGTTCATTAGGTACCTACCTATGTACATATAAGTTTTGCACCGCAGGTCTTGCATAAATTTATCAATTGTAGATTTTTTTTCAATTCTACAGTTTTATGATTCTGTTCGTCATTGTTTGGGACTAGCTGACAAAGATCGCAGCACTACGAGTAACTACTCAAACTTGAGAGATATTTTCAAAAAACCTAAATTAAATTTTTTTATGCTCTCCAATTTTCAAAAGGCCATATCTCCAAAACGGTTGATTTTTGGTCATGCATTCATTAAACTTTTTTTTCATATTTTTTCATCCTCTATCACCACTCAACAGATTTTACAGAGGAAGGACAGACGTGTTTTGAATAAAAGTAATCGTAAAATGTACATGAGGAATTACATGAATGTGACGGAAGCCCGAAGTGTGTGTAAGGATAAGAAAGTCTGGTGATCCGTTCTCTGCCTACCCCGCAAGGGAGGTGGCGTGAGGGTAGAGTATAGTAGAATTACTCTGTATTAATAAAAGTAGGTAGTGTAATTGAAAAATATTATTTTAATGCATATTCAGTTGCACAAAAAATAAAACACAGTTTTCCTGCAACAAACAATTATATATTTTTGTACATATATAAATTTGTTACAATTGTTATTTGCATGATATTATAAAATGGGCACATAATAATTAGGCTGCCACTTTTTATTAATAAATACATGTGCCTAAAGCAAGTGGAATAAAATTATAGATAGAGGGAATAAAAGGGTATTTAGGAAAGGTATAAAAGGAATATAATAATTCGATGTTGAGTATGCAATGTTGTGATTATAAATATAATAAGTAGTGGGTTTTAAATGACTGTTTAAAATACTTACTAATATTGATGGTCTCTTTCAAATCAAGCAAAATTAAATTTGTGAGGTTATAAAGAATCTCAATATGTCATGAATTTCTTCATCACCGGGCAAAGCAACCATTTGGAAAATCAGATACTATTTCTGTCTGCCATAAAAGTTAGATTATTTTCAAACTGACTGTCGAGATCAATCAGATATTTTATTCACCGGATTGAGAATGCATTAAATTAATATCGACAATTTATGTGTAATTATTTCAGATTTAAAACTTTGGATGTATAGATAAAACATTGATTTGCTTGACTGAAAAGGTTTTGAAATCAGACCATCAATCAGATATTCTATGTATAAACTAGTACGCCCAAAGCACTTATGATGTTTAATAGACCTAAGAGTCCAAGGAATGCAAAATATGTAAATCATTCTTTCTTTCTAAATGACAAAAACAAACGATATTGTATGCAAAATACGAATTCTTGGAATGGACAGTAAATAACAAATAAATCTTATTACACAGAAGTGTGCCAAAGGGCGGACTTATTGGACAGTAGATCAATTCTGTGACAAATTAAGTGCGTACTAACTAAAATGAGACATTTTTTTTCAATTAATCCATAGGAGAATAAATTTAGAGCACACTTATGTTAAAAAGTTACAGAATTTGATCTATCATATAAAAAAAATTCCTTTGGCACGCCGCAGGCATAGGTAGATTTCAAGTGATTTATTTATCTTATTAATTTTAAGAGTACATCTGTACATATGTATAATAAAAACAATCACAATATCATCACCAAATAAACCAGCGAAGTGATGAGTAGTATGGATGTAGTCTATTCTTTGATTTTCGAAGTACCTAATCAAATAATAATCAAATTATTTTCATTCCACTCATATAATATACGGATTGGTACCGGTACCTAAGCACTAGAAATTTGAAAAAAAGATGTGAGTTCTACTCGTATCGTGAAGCACTTTTCTAAGACAACAAACACGCTAAGTACCTATGCGGTAACTACTTAACTAGATCTTTCGATCGATCATTGTCGTCCAAGGAATTGAGCTAGACAAAATCTGTAAATTGATCTGTATTCCTTATTTAATGCCCTTTCATACGATACCAGACAGGGACCCTCACAATCATTGGATCCCCTCAGAATTATTGTTTTTGTATTTAAAGCCTTAAAAAGTGAACCTTCCTCTTAATGGATTTCAACCAATCTCATATCAGTTCATCTACCACTTACCAAAAATCTACCACCCAAGTTTCACGTTTCTGCGACGCATAGTTTGACCGCAAACGTGCGCACAAGAAAAGGGACATATATATATATGGCTTATATATATAAACTTTTAAACCAAGGTCGGATTCGGGTTCTCCTGGTCCTAATTAATGATCCTGAGTAGAAATTTTTCAATTCTGCGACATCACGGGAGAAACGAATAGGTAGAATTTCTTTTGGAAATCTACCTAAAAACTACACCCATAAATAAGAAATGTACTTAAATAATGTATAATGGCACAATGTAGTAGAGACTTCTGAATAATTTGAACAAACTCAATCACCATTTTCTAAATATTATTACAACTTTGTACTTCTCCAGTAAAATTTACTCAATAAATTATGATGTAGGCAATAAATAATTTTAAAATACATTTTTTGTAAAAAGGATCTGGGCTCGCATACACAAACATTTTCGTGCACACTTTGCACTAGGCTATCTGTATCGCAAAGTGTGGAATACATCCCAACTCGTCAGCCCTGGAGTTCGAACGCGGCACCTCCCGCTTGGGAGACCACCGCTCCAACCTACTGAGCCAAATATGCGCTCATATGTTTGCGACTTGGATTGTCAAGTAAAATAACCATAGGGATGTTCCACTATAACTGTCTGTAACTGGGACGACCTTGAACTGTATGTGGTCCCCAGATGTGGCAGAAATATGACACTTGTACGAAACTACATACATTTGGAAATTGACTGTATTCAGCTGCCTAGGATTCATGATTAAAGGTAAAATAAAAATTAAGTGAAAATTTTCTACCACTAAGCTCTATTCATTGTAAAATAAAAAAAAAACAATTTGAGATTCAAATTTAAAACTAAAGCATACGTATTTATTACCCAGTTATCTGTTAATCATTTGCAATACATTTTATTAATAATAAAAAAAAAACATGCCGAGAGTACTTAATAATAATTGCCAGCGCCAACACATGAAAAACATATTTTTGGATAAAAATACTTGACTTGAATTCACACTCCTAAATACTTTTCTTTACATTTATACTCACAATAAGTATGTATATCTTTATGATGAGATGACAAATATGTATATCACCAGCTGTGAGATTCAAACACCATCCTTATTCATGAAATGTCATGCTACAGCTACCGTCCATAAAAGATAATACATAAATAATTATTACAATATGAATCATGAAGCCACTAGAATGTAAAATTTTACATTACAAATAAATAAATAAAAGTATTAAGTACACTGTGAGAACGAAATGAAAATAAAAAGTATAAGAATCAAGCAAGGCAAAGCATAAAATGGATCGGAGGATCCAAAAACAAAGTCGATTATGTTCTGTGAAAGTGCAAGTAAAACCCAAATGGCTTGATTAAAAGATCTACTTATTGTTAATTTTATCACGAGAGAGTCTTAAGCTAATACATAAATACCACTAGGTATACTAAATTGCACAATCCAATACTAGATCCAGATAAGTAGTCTGTCAAGAAATAGTTGGTCTTGGATTAATTTGAATAGACAATTTTTTTTGCTGGCAACGATGACATTTCTATTGAAATTCATAGAGATACCATATATCAGAGTGTCAAACGTTTCTATTTTGGTGTTCTGCGCATAAGCCAACATCTATCACATGGAGTGTGGCAAAACAAACACGTTTGAGCAGTGGGTTTGTATGGACAGTCCAGTACTATTGATAAAGAGGCAAATAATTGATTTTTATTAATAAAATCGCGGATTATCGCTGAGGGGAGTTCAAATTTCATACAAATATTAGTACACAAAAATATGTTTTGCCCCACTCCACGTGGCTGCCCCATATAAGATGTTGGCCTACGAAACTGTCTACTGCGCAGGTTGTCAAACACTCTAACTATTCCTATCTTTATGTTGAAATTCTACAAGTGTTGCCATTATGGTTGACAAAAATCTACATGCAGCGCCCTCATCGAAAACCATCTCTCTGTTGACAGACTGTATGCAATAAATACTAATTTAATTTGGTATCAATTTGCACATGATTAGAAAATGTACATATTATATGTAATATACTAAGTACTAATACTGGTAACTAAGTCTATGTGATTTGCTAGTTGAAACTGTCATTGTCACATAAAAACCCGACTCTCCGATGAAAAGTCAGGCAGGTACTAAAATAGAAATTAACCTAAAGAATTGAAGATTGTGAAAGTTCTGGAATGTTGATAACATACTATTATGGATTCGTTGTATTTGTGAAATGGGTTGTTTTCTGAGCAGCTTCCAGCAATGCACACCAGGGGTATCACACGTGTAAGGGTCTATTGTCAAAAATCATACACAGACCCTGGCAGTTCGGTATCGTTTTACTTGGCAGTTGTATACTTTATGGTATTACTAGTAGCTCTATTGTAAAATCACGTATTCATGCGACTTATAACACTGAGGTTATAAATTCTAATTGGATAATAAACCATATTTGCCAGTGCGCCCCTAATGAGAAATAAAGGAAAACAAACAACCCATTTAAAAAAATAAGAACAATATTTAAAAGAGTCTGTAGTGTAGACCAGTGGTGTAACTAATATTACTAAAATTCATCTAAGTCATCTTGTGATGTATCATTACCTTATCACTATTTGAATTAATAACTAAAGCAATTTTAATGGCAATTATCACATAAGAATCTTTGACATTTAAAGGCAGCGCTTCAGTCTACTTCATATTCAAATACAATAATTTTGGATTAAAAGCACATATCTTTACAAATAAATACAGTAATTATTATATTAAAAATATAGTAATGTTTTCTACATAAAATGAAATGATAGACAGAATAAGCAATAAATAAATAAAAAATACAGGTAAAAAAAATTGGTATACAGAAAAGAGCTACCAAAACTTATATAAAGTAATTAAATTAAACTAGTACATTCTTCAATCAACAATAAACTGCCAATTTTTTTAATTTTTTGACCCCGCCAATTCATAATTTTTATACATTTTGGTAAAATTGTACTTCATGATTCATCTAATACAAATAAGACAGATACAGTAACTCCCGTACAGATAAAATCTTAAAAACACAAATACCATTCATTCGAAGTAAATTAAATGAATGTGCAACTAAAAGTAAATAAATCTATAGGTACAATACAATAAAATTGTATTCATAGTAGGATAAATAAGTAGTAAAAATAACATTGTAAGGTGTAAGTAATAATAACCAGGTACTTAACTAGTTAATAAAATAATAAATAATTACTAGACATAGGTATTATTATAATAAATAAAAATATATAATTGTCTTTTTAATCTGACTTAAGACACTTGAATAAAATAAAATTCTTTCGATACATGCTAGCAGCAGGGTTTGTGAAATCTGATATTTATAATAAATATCGGACATTATATCACAATATATATCAATGATATAAATCAGTGGACCCTGGGTACTAGTAAAACAAAAGCTGAGATATCCCTTTAGGATACATCATTATAAAAAACTGCATCATGGTGATCCAAAAATAAAATTTCAACAATGTCAAAAACAAAACTGAAGCTCATTATCTTAAGAATGCAAGAATAGCTTTCTGGCCTACACGTTAAGAGGTAGCACAGTCCCTGAAGCCAGCAATGCTACTGACTAATGAAAGATGTAGATACAATCCATTTCCATGTAGTTCGTTCTTCGGGTTTCACTGCTGGTCGAGTGGTTGAGTAACCGAGCTTTCGGCAGCAATACTACTGCCATCTTCAGGGTAAAGTCACCCTGAAGATGCCAGTTACTCAACCACTCGACCCACAGTGAAACCAGAAGAACGAACAACATGGAAATGGATTCATCACGCTGCGGAAGCCTACAAGATTATGTAGATACAATGATTGTTATCATTACAAATAAATAAGTACATGTAAACCAAATAACTATAATAATAAGTATAATGTACGTCATACTTCAATATATTTTGAATAAAATGGATAAACAGCGATTGCCATATCGTGTTGTACTTATGTCGTAATCACTTATTATATTTTTATTATCATAATATTCAATGCATAAAAGGCACAAACCAGCTCTTTAATTTTTATAATCTATTGAATAATTGATTATCTTAGTGAGAGAAGTGATGCCCAAAAACATTTATGTAGGAGTAAAATAAACTTTATTTTTTTAATATTCAGACTGAGCCAAAGAAGCAGGTTTATTAAGCGAGAGATTAGTTATCAGAAAGTGATACAAAATAGAAATAACATTCAATTATGTGAATGCCGTATTGCACTATAGGCATTACAAATAAATTTGCCTTTCGTTGTCGAAATATTATAGAACAAAAAACATTTGTATGGAGGCATCAAAATAATTTATGGAATGAATTAAATTGTCAAAATTTCTTGAGAAAATAGCAAAGTACAGATTTTAAAAAATATTCAGAGCTTCTGATAAAGATTTCTCTATTAGTCATAAATCATTGTCAAGAATAATGTTATTAACTTTACGGGTCAAATAAAATTTGTTGTCATCGCCCAATGCACAAGTGCCTGAAAAATCATCAGCATTCAAAGAGTAGATCATGGCACCACCAAACTTGTGATCTTTAATAAACTTCCCCTTGTTGGAAATACTTCTAGCATCTTCATATGAAATCCACTCATAATCCTTATGTAAATATGGAGACATTGTTTCATTATTAAATATAATCTCCGTAGCTTGATTATTCTGAATAAACTTACAAACATCTATGTAAGACACAAAACCCAGACTTCCTACTTTACCAAAACCCTTTGCCGGACTTCCTGGCCCCGAGTTGTTAGCATTGACTAATGTAAAAGAGTGACCATATGTGGGCAAGCCGATGACGAGTTTGCTGCGATCCAATCCTTTGCTTAGCCACATATGTGCTGTATAATTAATATTCAAAGATGATAAATATAATGTATCGTCTTTCATACTATATAGGGGAGAATTAAACCCAGTGAATGGTGTGTAAGGCGTATAGTAATGGAAGTCATATGTCATCAGATTTACAAAGTCAACATATTGATTAATTTCCCCCACATCGTAAGCACTGTCCACTATAAACTCTGGTGAAGCTACAGCCAGAGACAAAAGGTAGTCTCTCTTCTCTCTAATATATTCCGAACGTATTTCATGTAGCAGCTGACTGAAATGCTGTCTTTCTCTTTTATGGAGAGTTTCATTTACATTATGGGACCTGGAAGTGATGGTTCTGATTCCAGGAAACTCCCAGTCCAGATCGATACCATCCAGCTTATACTGTCGCAAAATATTTTTAACTGATTTTATAAATTCCTTCCTGGTAGCGTGAGTAGAGACCATAGCAGGGAAACCATTATCTGATCCACCACCTCCGATTGAAAGCAGTAATTTTATATCTTTATTACATTTCTTCAAATCTCCAATTCTTGTTATGGCACGTTCCAAGTTTTCACTCAATGCAATGGAATTGTTTTTTATTGTAGCAAATGCAATATTGATGTGCGTACAAAGATTGCAATCTATACTTTCAGGCAGAAGAACATTGGAATCATTCCAGGAACTTGGATATCCATAATAACAAACCAGCTTTGGACGGATAGTTTGTGAACCAATTACATCGACATCTGAATCAGCTTTTCTACCAATGTAGTTAGTGTGAAGGTATTCATCAATTGCGTACAATTGAGCCCTATTAAAAGATTCCTGCTCAAGGTTCTTGTTGTAATAGAGTACATAAAAGTTTACAAGAAAGAGAATACAAATCGGAATAAATATTAATAACAGAAGGGAGACCAGACAACACCTCTCTGAGCATATCTTGCGCTTGTTTGCATTATTCGGATTTAACAGCAAATTGTACTTCACCTTAGGAACGAGAATCGTCATATTGTAAACTTCAGAAGGACGAAACCATATATATTTTATTAAAAATAACTTCGCTCATCGATAATACACGAACTGCGTAAATTAAATTTACCCAAATTGATTTGTATTGGATATAAAATACAAAAACCAGACAAAATTCGACTAAAAAATCCACGCAAAACAAAGCGAAAACCGAATTGTCACTTGTCAAGTTTGACAGTTTTACGAGCATACTTGACCATAGAAAAAGCATAGAAAATTGAGTGCAAGAAATAGGTATATCAAATTTTGTAGAAACCCTCGAGAGTACGAAACTAGGTACCTACCTACGAACACTTTTTTCAAATTTGATTCCTGATTTTTCGGACACGCATAAACTTATGTGAAAAATAGGTACCTACGTGAAACGTAGGTAGGTATAAAAACTAACAGGTTCCCTAATAAAAACTATTCCTATCTCTATAATAAAAACATTAAAATAATATAAAGTGGCAACATTTGACTACGGTTGTGTAATTCTTTCACAATAAAAAAATAATGATTTGTACTACATTCACGTTATTTGCATCACTTTAAATTTTAGCGGTGATTGGATAATCATGTCGTTTTGTTGATGTTATATGGATTGTTCATCAAATGTTATGAGTGTAACCGTAACATTTTATAAGCCAATTGTCATCACTTGTCATTGGAAAATGTCACTTGCTGTAAATATATTTTGCCTTTTTAAGAGTTTCAATAAGAATCTAAGGTAATTTTTGCACTTTGTACTTATTTTCTTAGTATTTATACGTATATTTAACACAGCAATGAATTACAGATAAAATCATCAACTGTAGATGATGGACGTAAATAACGCAATGGATCAATATGAAAAACAGTTATTTTCACTATTTACAAACTACGATTCAAACCATAATGGAAATTTAACAAAAGAAGCTTTGCAAGAACTCTGTAATGCCCTTCAGCTAGAAGACAGAGCAAGACAACTTATTAATTTATTGTGTAAAGGTGATGGTGAATGCAACATATCATTTCAAGAGTTTCGGGATGGATTGCTGACAGTTTTGGGAGATGAAAGTTACGACCGACCAATGCAGAAAGTAGATCAGAACGAAAACCATAGTGAAGGGGATTCTTCCGGTAGAGAAGTGTCCCCTAAATATGTATTTGGTTCTAAAAAATATGGACGCAGATCCAGACCCGCATTCAAAGTAGACTCACTGGATCTCATCACTGGAAATTCACATGGAGCAGATAATTCGGAATATGGACAGTACAATCTAGAAAATATTTCTAAGGATAGCAAGAAAACCTCCAAAGTGAGAAGGAGTATATCTCTAAATGAAGGAAGACGTAGTGACTATTTTGATTTCAACTCTTTAGATCAATCTCGTTGTGTGACCCACTTGACTGTTACGAAAGTAGAGAATATTGAATGTACTTCCAATTCACCTTACACAACACATACACTAGACTGCAATAGCAATTCACAGACCCCATTACATACAAACCTTTCTTATGATGAGAGTTCTGGACACGGAGGAGGGAAATCTATAGGAGCCATAGCTAACCAACAGCTGGATAGTGTGCATGAGAATACATCTATGGAAGATTCAATACCTTCAGAAAATATTGTCGAACTATGGGAATCTGTTGGAATCACCCATCCTCAACAATTACTACAAGACCTTGGTTTTCAAAGTAGGAATCTTAAACTCTCGCAAGTTATTTGTGTTTTAGAAGAAGAAATAAAGATGATGATGAATAATTTACAAGAATCGTCCATGTCTCATTCATTGATAGTATTATTCCAAGCCATATTGTGTTTATATAGGTGCGAAACCAAATCTCTGAAACTATGTCTAAGTCATACAGCAGCTGAAAGAAATAAATTAAAACTGGATTTATCCGAGGCAAATCAAAGAGCCGTTCTATTAGCCCATGAAGTGGATGAGAATCACGCTAATATGGAGAATATTATGAAACAAAATATTAAACTATTAGAAACAAAACACGCAGATGCCATCAAACAAATGATGGAAGAATTTACAAACGAGAAGGAATTGTCATCATTACAAATATCCAGATTAGACAGTCGCTTGTTATCTTTGGAAGCTGAAGAAATGAAGTTGAAATCTCAAATATCAAGTTTGCAAGATGATAATATGAAACTTGAAAAAGAATTAAACAAGTCACAAGAACAGTTGTTTGAATTGACTGATATAAAAAATCATCTTACCAAAGAAATAAAATTGTTGGGTAGTGAGCGTCAACAAAAACAATGTAATTCTGTGGATGAAAAAGATCTTCAACACTTGGAAAATCAATTGGCTAAATATCATAGTGAAAATATTGCATTGAAAGATAAGAATGATGAACTATGTACTGAATTAGATACATTAAAAATGACATTATCATCATATCAAGTAAAGAAAGGTGAAAACAACGAGGAACCACAATTAGATAGTTTTGTGATGCAAATGAATCCTATGAACAGTTTTTCATCTTCCAACGACACCAATTCATCTTTCGTCAGTCAGTTGGATGGAAAGGATACATGTGATTATGTAAATGAATGTGTTCTCTCCAATGATACTAGTGATATCCAAGAGGCTATAAATAAGAACTGTGAATATTCTCTTAAGCCAGATTCAGCAGCAAGTGAGCCAGATATTCAGGAAAATAAGTTAAATGTCAACGTACACTTTAACGATGTAACCTCTAAACGCATTGAAAAACTCCTAGAATTTGTAAAGGTAGTGTTCTCAGTTGTTTTAATTGTTATTCATTTTCATCTCATGGACCTGATGTGTATTTATGTTATTGATTTATATTTATTATTTTTTTCAGAAACTGCCATTCGACCAATCTGATGATATTTTAAATAATAATTTTAAGCCTTATGTGCTATGTTTATATGCAATTATCAAGAAAATTACATCGAACCTAAATAACTTATTGAATGTAGATCACACTCAAGATAAAGATAAGTTAATGGAATCAGATTTATCAATAATTATTCACAACATTATAAATGAGATATTAGATTATAAATGTGATACCGCTCAAGTGGATGGATTATCAAATATATTTTGTAAATACGTCGGCACAGATCAAACTCTAGATATTGGTGATAATTGCGACGAAGCTAAACTCAATGAACAATTAACTAGTCTTAAGCGTGAAGTAGATAGTTTAAATGAATGTCTAATAAAGGAACGAAAGGAAAGAGATGAGGAGAAAACTAAAGAAACTAAGAAATATCAAGAGTTGGAGTCCAACATGGACTTATTAAGAACTGAATATTTTAAATGTGAGGATTATTGGTCAATCAAATTAAACGAAGAGAGAGAAATATTTGATCAAGAACAGAGAATTACAGATGAGAAATTTGCCGAGCTTCTTACCAAATTATCTGAGTATGAGGAACAGTTTACAGCGCAAGACAATAAGACTGATAGATTCGATGGTCCGTTATCTACAATTGAAGAAAAGTGCCATTTAGAGAAACAATTCAACGATCTTGAAGATGAATTTCAACAGTACAAGACTACGGCTGAAAAGGAAAGTAATGCAAAGGATTTGGAAATTGTTGAATTAAAAGAAAAGATTGCAAAATTAGAAGAATCTGTTAAAAATGCATTAAATTGTGAAAGAAGTCAACAAGTTACTGTCACAGTTACCTCCTGTAATAAAGAAGAGAATCAATCATACGATGGAGGATTGTCCAATAACAATGTAAACTCATCATTAGATGATAAAGATGAAAATTATATAAATTCGCCTATCAACTATCTCTGGAATCAGAAGACTATCCCTTCTCCAATCACAAATATTAAGTCACATAAAGAATCACAAAGAGATTATCATAATCCAGCTTATGTTAAGGAAAGTCATTCTGATAATATCAATGGACAACCTTGCATTACTCCAATACAAAAGCCAGTTTCGTCTAAAATGAATATTGCGGAATCATTACATGATAATGTAGTTGTAAAGAATGGTCTTGAAGTAAAACAAGAGGCTAAGATGCTTCATTGCTCTGATTTAGAGGAAGCTCTTCAAGGAAGGAGAAAACCATCCCAGCAAGTCAATGTAAATTGTATTAAATTAGATGCAGATATTCGAAACTTTAATACAATGCCAAAACCTAATCCTCAAACACAGAACGTAAGTTGGCATAATGTCTAGTATGTTAACATTGTAATGATTCCATCAGTTTTATATACATATTTTTATATCCTAATGTTGTATTTTTCAGAACTCCATTTTAAGGACTGTGGCACTTGAAATTCACTGCAGGCAATTGCAAGCGGCATTAAGACAGCAGCAGGCTTATGCGGAAAGTGTATTTCAACGTATGTATCTGCTATTTATATTATGTGATTATTTGCAAAATTTTGATACATTTGCTTACGTCATTATATTGTACGAGTATATGATATCGCTGACTCCTACATTAGCTGATAATTATACCTAATTTATTTACTAATTGATAATTAATAAGAATCAAACCCAAATACACCTTTGCACGTTTTACAGTAAGCTAAATAAGTTTAAGTTATCTAGCAGTACCTATTTGTTTAACAGTATTACACCTTCTCCTTACGGTTATTAAATAACTGAAATATATTTATTTATTGATTTACAAATTTTATTCTTGTAAAGCGTTGGATTTTTTCCTACATTCCGTAGTATATACAATGTAGTATTCGTACAACAGTACAGAAGAATTAAGGATGAACACTGTCGGGCCCACGACCGACCTCGGCTGGCCCAAGCGATCACCTTACATTCGAGAAACATTCCTTACACCTTACACTCGAGAAACCCAGACCTTCGTCCCGCACAGCAGGGACGAAGGTCTGGGTTCGAGTCCCAGCTGGGGTGGGCTGAGGTGGCGAATGTTTCTCGAGTGTAAGGTGATCGCTTGGGCCAGCCGAGGTCGGTCGTGGGCCCGACAGTGTTCATCACTAAATTCTTCTGCACTGTTGTAGGAATACTACATTGAAATATATTTGTTATTCTGCTCATCGTTACTCACTGCTAAACATAATAAACTTCTCCACTCATACACCATCTCTCGTCCTATTTCCAACCACTTCAATCTATGTTTAATATTTTTAACTTGCAGAGACTGTGGCAGCACATAGAGCGGAAATGGGTGCCTTAAAACAGAGACTGGCAGCTGCGGATTTACTTGTTCGTGACTTATATGTGGAGAACTGTCATCTTACACGTAATATGAATAATCCGTTACTCAAGTAAACCCTCCTAATACTAATAGTCTTAACAAATTTACTAACTGTACGTAATAATATTACTATGTCAATTCGCAAGCAATTGATTGAACTTATTGTTTAGATCTTACGTATATTTTGTGCGTATTCTTAATATCATTTTATAATCTTCTATAAATACTTTACTATTCAATATATTGGAGGACAGAATTTTAAACATTTATTTTTTAAGTGGAAGTGCAATTATTTTCTCATTTATATCCAAACATTATGTATTATTAAGTACCAAATATAATGTAAGAAGTAAATTATACATAAATATGTAGATAGTTAATCAATTATTTATTTAAAGTTATGGAAATATTTTTTTTGTCTTATCATATTCACTAATTATTAATTGTTTATTGATGGTTCCGTAATAAATTATTCCAACATAAAAATTAAAATCAGATAGTTATTTTTCCTAACAAGAAGTTCTTTTGTAATTTTTATGAATTTTAAATTGACTGTGCCTATAAAATATTCAGCCACTCTTAATGAAGATATTATTTTAATCATGTAAAATAATACATATTCATCTTCATTCAATAATTAAAAATATTTTAATTTTTCATAGAGCTCCCAGATTGTGTGAAGCTGTCTCAGATTTGAGTTCTTTGTCCCTCAGAGTGTCACATTTCATGGCTTCCTGCATTGGATGTGCTCCCAAGTTAGGATGATTTCAGGATATTTGGTTCACTTACGCACATTTCTGGTAATACAACCACATTAACATATGAATGGAAATTTAATATTTTTTATATACTTGTGTGCGCCATAATTAGTTGTTTTAAAGATGAATAAATATGTATATATCCGATATTTAATGGATGAAATAAATTTATGAATCAAAAATGAGAAAATGATTCAAACATCCTGAAGGTTAACCATCCCGAAATTGAGAACCCAACCCTTTACAAGAATGATTTGTAAATTTAAAAAAAAATCTTAATTCTATTTTTAAATGTACTATTGTCTGAACGTGGTCACAAATTCTGTTGGCACACTCTATTACGGAACCATCTTTTTTGAGCATTTGGGCACTAATGATCAAAAGCACTCCCATTTGTATTTTTTAGATCAATTTGATGAGAGTTTTTGATGGTTTGGCCTAACATTATGTCGATGATAAAATAATATAACAGTTTATTTGTAATTATGTATGTATTATTATTATATATAGTATTTATTTTTGCTTGTGAATCATCTTCTTGCGTCTTCTAAGTCTCGTGTCTTTCTGTGTAAAATTCGTAGATAATGGAGTTACTATAATATCATTATAACAAATTTGTAATTTCATACTACTAGTCTGAAATGTTTTTTGTAACCAGAAGGTTAAAGCATTACACATTATATAAAGAGATAGACTACTATTTGAAATTTATAATAAAAACACTCTTTCATGGACTTAACAAACAAATTAGTTAGGAAGTCTCCATGTTATTTACAGATATAATGGACCATGGATTTGACTAACTTTTTGGGTGAGGAATAACAGATATAGAAGCCGCTGGTCCCCCAAGTATATTGTTATTTTTCCCAGTTGTTTGCAAATATTCAGTAGATACAATTATCGACGGAGGTTGTATGTTGAGATACAATAATCATTGCAATCAAAATTATTATTGAAGTGTGTAGTGCAGTGAGTATTCCTTGTAATTACACATTTTGTATAAATACTAAACACACTATTATATCAAAGACATAAATGATGATATGTAATTAGATAAATAATGCTGTGTTCATAGTTGACAGCATATTTCAAGTATTCCCAACTCTGATATATGCATTGATATTGGGGTCCAATTTTTTTAATAGGTATATTAATTTAGAGCTTGCATATCAATGTCGTATGAAAAGTTGACCATGTTATTGTTTTCTTCCAACTGAATTTGTTTCAAAATAAGTCACCTACACATTGTTGTGAACAAACTTCTTTATTTGAGATATCTCATGCTATGAATACAGCAGATTATAATATATTGTGTTAAATTGTGTAATCTCCACGTAGAGATTTTTGCCTTATTCTCTTAGGACTGATTTAGTTGTATTGTATTACATATTATTTGTTGAAATAGTGATATAAATCAATGAATATATTGAACAAATACATAATAGTTATTACAACTTATTAATAAAACAATGAATGAGATTTTAGATATTGATCGATGTTTTGACAAATGTTCTTTCACATTTTGTATGCCCTTCTCCGGTGAGCTCAGATCGCTTCGAAATGTGCTCGTTTTCTTATTGTAGAGCTCACATACATTTCATTTCTACTACCCACTGCTGGTGGAAACATCATCTCAGTAGGATGGTAAACTAATTTAATTTTGCAATACCTACATCATTGAAAATTTAAATAAAAATGTTTTTGGAGTGAATCTATATTTCTAGTTTGTCGATTATACTTAATATTTTTTTTCCTTTTCGAAATTTGTGTATCGTTGTATCAGTAAGAACGAAATGAAACTTTGAATGCACAAAATTATGTATCTTGTAAAGAAATTAGATTCGAGTCTCCTAGTTAGCTTTGAATGCTAACTAGACATGTGCGCCGGCTGCAAAAAAGCCGGCGGCGGCGCCCATGTCTAAAATTGCCGGCGGCGGCGCCACGCCGGCGGCGTGGATCCAAAGTGGGGGGAAGCATTGGATTTTTTTGCAATATTGTTTTAAATGATTAAATACGTATATGTGAAAAGGATAATGATAAAATCGATTTATTTATTTTGAAAAACTATGATTATTTCAATAATAAAGTGAAATAAAAGCTCATATTTGAAAAATAATGGAAAATTACATTATTGCTTTTTCATGGCGCTGGAGGGCAGGTCAAAATAAACTAATCCATAAAGTCAAACGCGTCAGAAAGAGCCTCAGTATGGGCAGTGATGTAGTCGAACAAGTTTCTCATTTGGCAATATCTGGGCTGTTAGCTAAATGTTGGGTGGAATTCAAACTCTGAAATAAATTGCGATGACGAGGTCGACCTTCCACAAAATGCAAAACTCCTATGTAGCTGAGAACTACAGTTGAGCAAAAGCTGTAAAAACATATGTGTTATATGTGCTGTTGTTTGGAGTGGACGGGTAATTTAATAAAATTATGTAATTTAATAAAACTATCTTATTTGCGATGTTATTTGAGGTGTAAATATAAGGATAATAATTATTCAATAAGCATAAGTTGTGGTGTTCTAGTCGAAAGGTTCATAAATTAATAATATCAACCAAAATACGTAATGCTTACCGGTGGAAAGATAAATTACAATTTGAGAGTAGTCTGTAATCACAGTCCGAAAAACCACGTTAGGGGATAGTAATTTCTTTTTTTATTATAACGTAGCTTTAGGTGAGCGAAATAATTGAATTTTAACCTTAAAATATCGAATTATAATCATTTTTTGACACTTTGAAGATCGTAAGCGTCAAAAATTACCAAATGAATATCGTTTTTGTCAAGAGAAAAGAAGTCATTACTATTTCCACAGTGTTGTGAATTCAAACTCTGAAATAAATTGCGATGACGAGGTCGACCTTCCACAAAATGCAAAACTCCTATGTAGCTGAGAACTACAGTTGAGCAAAAGCTGTAAAAACATATGTGTTATATGTCCTGTTGTTTGGATTGAAGGGTAATTTAATAAAATTATGTAATTTAGCTAATATAACTATCATATTTGCGATGTTATTTTAGGCGTAAAAATAAGGATAATTATCAAATAAACATAAATTGTTGTGTTTTTAGTCGAAAGGTGGATAAATTAATAATGATATCAACCAAAATACGTAATGCTTACCGGTAGAAAGATAAAATACAATTTATTTATTTATTTTCAATCACATACGGCTTTTAAGGCCATAAGTACAAAATATACGAGCATTATAACAATAAAAAAGTAAATCAAAACATAAAAAAATTGAGAGTAGTCTGTAATCACAGTCTGAGAAACCACGTTAGGGGATAGTATTTTTTTTTTATTATAGTGCCGCCTTAGGTTAGCGAAATAATTGGTTTTTAACCTTAAAATATCTAATTATAATCACATTTTGACACTTTGAAGATCGTAAACCTCAAAAATTGCCAAATGAATATCGTTTTTTGTCAAGAGAAAAGAAGTCATTACTATTTCCACAGTGTTGTATTGAAACAAATGAAATATAGCGAATCTAGTCAAGTGGAATGAAAATAATTTTGATTACGTACTTCGATAATCAAAGGCTAAACTAAAGAAAAGAGAGAACGGTCGACCGAAAAGATGAAAGGCCGAAAATTTTGGTCAGATACTCTGCCAAAATTTACGTGGTTTAAAAATTTCAGCGTGGTATGATAAAATCGATCAAAAAACCATAAATTCTGATTTTTCCTTATAATTCCCAGTTACATAAAATAACGTTTGTTTTTAATTTAATTTCCACTATGAAGAACCAAACTATTAATGCCTTGTGGCCGTCAAAACTATAAATAAATCCCATCCTATTTCTTGTTTTAGAATCGAATAAATAAGACAATGCATTAAGTAGTTATTATTCGACATTTTATATAATTACTGAACCCTAGCATCCCCACAGCTGAATGCTTCAATTTTATTACCTGGAAATGTACTTATTTCGATTTCTGTATCAAGAAACACAAGATAAATACTTTTGGTCACACGGATCCCACGCCGCCGGCGTGAGCGTTTTAACCGGCGGCGGCGCGCCGACCATGATCAACGGCGGCGCGCCGGCGCGGCGCTCATGTCTAATGCTAACTAGAATGTACTCGGTTTACTTATAATGTAATATGGAAATTGATGAAACTAATTTCAATATGTGTAGGGAGGTTAAGAAGGTACTGACGTCATAAGAAAGAAACACCCTTAAGTCAGCCTTAGGTATTTTTATCAAAATGGGTATTTTAACTTTAGATCCATCTATGTATTTCAATCATTACAAGTCTGAGTTTCCGTATGAAAGCCCTATTATCCAACCCCCTTATTCCATGCATATGTATGGAATTATGTGATAATTGTACATGTGTATTTCAGTTTCAACTTTTTGGCTGATGCATACTTCTTACTTATGAAGAAGTTCTAAGTTATTTCATTTCTTATAATTTTGTTTTCTAGGAACTTGCCTCTGGTAATGACTTATAATTATTTATTTTGTGATTTTGGCATTCAAAATGTTGTTATTCGTAAAATAGAGCCAGGCTCGTTGATTGTCCCGTAGTAAAGCATTCCAGTATATTATTTTATTTTCGTTTCATGTTAAGACATCCAATTAAATTTATTTATTTTTTGCGAATGGAGTATTCATATTTATAATTATACTGTCTTGTACTAATTTGTCTCATAAGTTTATATTTATATTATTAATTGATTTATTTATTTACTACTTTCATATTTATTAATTTAATTATAAATTCACAAGCTTTATTGTTTTTTCTTATTTAAATGTTTGTCTCGTAAAATTTTGTTCTTATAATAATTGAAATACACTCGACTCTCATTAAACTGGTACATAGTATGTATTGAAGTGTTTGAGATTAATGAAACTCTGCTGTATCTAATTTGATTGTCAAATGGACTAAAATGTCATCTTGGAGTTTACTAAGTAGTTAACAATAATTATTTAAAGTATATTAATTTAATTTTCGTTTATTGAATGTAGTAAATATTATTCTTTGTCTATAGTATTTTTATTTTCTTCCAACCAATAGTACAATAATGTAGTCAAAATGTAACCATAGAGCTATGTAGTTTATTATACTTTAAAACAAGAAATATTGTATTTAGTAATTTATTTGTCAATAATGTTAACAAATAGCAAATACTAATAAGAGAGAAATATTATTATATAGATACATAAATATTATGTTACATTTACATAAAATATGAATCATAATGTTTAGTCTTATTATATAATCTCTATTTATTTATTTTTATTATTTTGAGTTGATGACTGATGCTTAAGCGTGAACATAAACAAAGAAGAAACTGGATACAATACGATATTTTGTAACATAAGTTTTTGCATAGAATAATATCTCATTTTTATATAAGCTCTGCTTCTATCATTTCGCAATAATCGTTGTTAAACATTTGCAACATATTAACCCAACTTGTATGTCTTTAGTATCATGTGGATTGCCTTTGTATTCCCTGCTCTAATGAATTCCATAGAACATTTTAGAGACGTGCAAACTGTTTTATAAAATTCAAAAAATCAGCACGGCCATCCACATGACTGTTAAAAAATGTTTAGTATATATTTTATTTAACTTACGAACCTAAGCACCTGATCTAACAGATATTTTTAGTAGCAGCACTATCTCTATATAACATATACTTATGTATTATGATTTCTTAATTCCCGTAATGAATATTATACAATCAACATCTTTTATTGAATGAAGACAAACTTCCGTCCTAATATTATTTAAAACTAATAATTAGATGTGTACAATATTGTATAGTAATAAATAGATACATATTTAAATTCCTAAAAACTGAAATAATGACATTTATTTTTTAAATCAGTTCAATAATGATTATCGAGGTGGCTTTTGTATAAAACATTATTACACTGCAGTACATCCTTAAATTATTTCAGAAATTAGACATAAATTTAGATAAACTTGTGTGTCTGATTTACTATTTTCAGAAGATTAGATAAAATTTGCTAAATCAAATTATGATCTTTTGTGACGTTTATTTTTGGGTTAACGTTTTATACATTGTAAATTTTTCATTTAGTAATGCCACATTTGTAATTATGCCAGTCGAAGAAAGTTGTGTATTCTGTAATTATTGCCTAACTATGTATCGTAGCCTAAAAATAATGATATACGTACCTACTGATTTGCTCCATAACTTGAGATTACACGTAACGGTGTGCTAGATAGGTTTGCCAATAGGAATAAACAAATTTGTTGATTAGTATTACTTTAGCGTTGTGTTAATGCACAGGTTGTGTTAAATTGGAATGGACATTGCATGTACATAGTTCGCAATTGTGTGGTTGTTAATTGTGTGTTATAATTATCAGCACATTATTTGCCATTGCATTACTATTTTCATTTATTCACACAGGAGTAAACTCATAAGTACAAGATAAATCAAAAAATAAATAAAAAAATATATCAATATTCATATGCAAATACTATGTGTGAGTATAACACAATAAAAAACATAAAATTTTTGCATGCAAATAAATAAACTCTGATGAAAAGACTAACCAATTTGTAAAACATTTATAATCATATATAAGGTTTTGAAAACATCTCAAAAACTGTTGGACTCTTAACTGGTTTTACAAATGGAAAAAAAAGTACACCATTATAGATAGATATCAAAATATAATAAGTATTAATGATTCATAATATGTGTGTAATATTGTCTTTGTTAAGTTGTTACGAAAATGTTGTTGTCAATATTATGGTGCTTCTATAAACAAACTATATTTTTATATCTCTATTGATATCTTTTCATTCACACTTCATTTTGTGGCACGCCTAGTTGTGCTCACTTGTAATACTTGATTATTTTATGCAATTCATTTGTTACCATTCAAACAATTATTAATTACATACATTAGACTGAATATTCATTTAGAATTATTGGAGTTGTTTGGAGGTTATATGCATATTTTTTAATTGGTTTGAAATATAAAGGTGCCTCTTTTATAATTGGTCGATCAATATTGAATCTATGCAGTCATTTTGTAGTGATTGTTGTTTGATGCACATTTTGTGTGAAGTTAGTTGTGAACAGAAACATCACTAAATATACAAAGCGCCCGTACCCAAATATTTTGTATTCCTGTAACATACAGTACTGGGCTATAATATAATGTAGCTGTATAATCATGAAAGATAATCAATATCTTTTTATTTCAGTTATTTTCAATGCCAGGATGCAATAATTTGGTTTTGCTTTTATACCTGTGTATAATTTTCTTAACAATAAATAAATTATTAACCATTTGTCTTTTTTTGTTGATATGTAATTGATACCTAAACCATTTTTACTTCCACAATTCAAAGCTAGAGCACTTTAGACTTATTACATACATCTAGTTAGATTTAACTATTTTATATGGGACACAAAAATCACAAAATTTTTCCTGTAACGTTTGTTTAAAAGAAAGATGATTTGGGAATATAATAAAATGCGAATAATAAATTTTTCTATAATTTCAACCATTTATTTTATAAAATAACAACATTTCATGTAAGTATTTGAATTCCATTAAAATAAAAATACATTCAATACATATTTAGAATTAATTAGTTACACCAAATTATACTCTTTATATAATTCAACAATTAGTATCGGAAACAATTTTCATTTAATTAATATGGGAAGAAATGATAATGAATGACAATTGTCTAACACAAAATATTTATTATTTTTTCAACACATTTTAATAAATACTTCTATAAACATTAATAGATTATTATTTTATAAATAATGTTATTAGGCGATATGTTCTGGTTAAATAATGAACTGATTAAATTGGTATATACCTACAAATATGTATATTATGTATATAATTAATAAAAAAATAATACATATTATTATTTGCAATAATGTTATATAAATGGAAATGGTTTACATTTTCTCCTAAACGTGTCATAAAAACGCTGGACATATTATTTTGATTTTAAATAATAATTAATCTCCACAAATTTCTCAGATTTTAAGGTTAATTAACTGTCAAATGCTATTTTCAGTTGTTAAAAATTATAGAAAACGTAATCATCTTCAGCAAAAACATTGTTTGCTAATTGAATGGTATACTATTTGACTGTTTTCGAACTACGTCCCTCATGGTTTGTCCATTAAATGAATTTATTTCATTATTAAACAAATTATAAATACATTCCATTTACTAAATAATCCGCGTCATGCGCGAATGGTGACTTCCCGGATCTACGCATCCTCCTTCGTGCCATTTTTAATCTACATCCTATTAGCACCACCATTATACTTGTCATACAAACACCTGCAACAATACAAACGTGACATTATTCAAAAAAGCTCTCAGGAGCCTTTATTTGTAAAGGATTTGACAATCTTCCCTCTTGGCCTATTACTAAGAAGATATCATTTCACTCACCTAGTGTAAGCAACAATATTGCCCCCGGTGGTCTCTCGGCAGCGCCATCATGAACATCTTCAGCAAACTGTTTTCCTTGTATCATCTGTTCATGAACTGGCACATCCTTTGTCTTCCCATCATTCCCCTCACTTGTCTTATCGTTATCGTTAGATTCCTTATTTGCTTCATGCTCTTGTTTTAAATGTTTCTTTTTGGTTTTATTTGCGTTATTCTTTTTTGATGTTTTACTCTCATTGTGTTTGTTTTTCTTGGATGTTTCTTCCACTTTGTCGTTATCTTCTTCAGAATTGTCTTCCGAATCATCTTCAGTCTCTTCGTTTCCATCAGTTGGAGGTTCCTTATTATTTTTCTCTACATTGTGTGTAGGTTTTGGATTATCATTATTTTCTGTTTGGACTTTATTCTTTTCTAAAGGTGGTTGAATTTTGGGTGGCGAGTATACTTGTGGATTTTCTTGCTGAAAAAAAAAGTTTTGTGAAAATGAGAGCTGAAAATAAATGGATCATGATTTTTTTTATATATCCATGTTACTTACTTGAATATTAGGCATTAATTGAACAGGCCATATTTTCTCCCTATTCTGATACATATTGTTATTGGGATTTGCCATTCCTTGCATCACCATTTCATCATTAGGACCTATAATCCTAGGTGACTGCATTTGGTTGTTTACATTGGGTAATCGAGGTTGCATTGGCATGTTTTGTATTGACTGTTGTTTCCAAGAATTTTGTGTATCCATCTCCATATGGTAAATCGGTGCTCCATCATTCATGTTTATTTGTTCTAAAAATAAAATTAGAATATAAATATCGGTCTTGAACTATATGTTTGAGTTTCCAGTTATGAGTTCGAGTTTATGTACAAACCTTGTGGAGGCCATTGCCTATGTATCCAATTATTATTTTCTGGTACTGTATCATATGGAAGACCTTTATATTCGTACTGGCCTGACGCTATATTATCAGTCTCCGTTACCTGCAAGCCTCCTTTGTGATTAAAAATCCGTGATGAACCAGCATTATCTGTAAAAATAATAAATCCATATAAAACTTCCAGAAATAGACAGACGAAAGTACATAGTTTACTATTCAAAAAACTGCAAAGTACATTTCGGTTAGATAATTACCATTAAACTGTTTAATATGTTGTACAATGTTGCTATTCACTGGAGAATCTAACTGCCTTGGCCATGGTGGTCCCTCCACTGCACTCATTGGACGCATGAAGGCTTGTTGATGTTGATTCTGGCTATCCTGAAATGAAAATCGTTAAAACTAAATTTTACAGAAATTTTCAAGTCAACAAGGTTTTAAAAAATAAATATTTTTTTACCTTTGGTATTGTTTCCGAGCCACCATACATGGTCATCTGTTGTGTTTGTGGAATTTGCGGAAGTATTTCTCTAGGTGGAAGATTGGGAGCCGGCGGTGGAGTGGTGGTTCCTGGACATCCCAATTCAGGTGCTTCATCACTTCCATCGGCACATTGTGGGATTCCATCGCATGCATTGTATATTGCTATACACTCGTCTGAAGAATGGCATTCAAATTGGAATCTGCTGCATTTACGAGCTAGAAGGAAAGAAATCTATTCTTTTTAATATTCTAGGTAATGTTTAATTGGTTGATGTCGGTGATAAGCCAAAACTTGAAACTGTAGGTATATTAAAAGCTATACACAAACTTACACGTAGGGGGAGGAATAGTTTCTGGTTGAATGTTAGAACTATTTGGACGAACTGTTACAGGCTTTTGCGTTGGTGGTTGGTCCTGGATTTGTACTTGTTTTCTACAAAAAATAAAGAGAAACAAAGATAGAATTACTTTAAGTACGTTTGATTAAAAGTCTTTGAGATTCATTCAGGCGTCAAGCTTTAAGCTTACCTCAAACTGGCTAAGTCCTGTTCATGTTTTGTTAACTTAATCTGATCTTCCAGTTCGGCCAAATGTCTATTCACTGCCAAAACCGCACTGGAAAAGTTGGTGTGTCGTGTGAATTTGCATTTGAAGTCTTCAGGAGGACCGCAATGGAAGAGGTAGCACGATCCCGGATTCTGGAAAATATCAATGAATAAATAAAAAGGTTTAAGATTAAATCTAAAATGAAACCACTGACATGAGAATGACTTAGTGAAGACTGCAGGATATTTATTTATTCAACATAAAAAAAATGTTTTTTTCGAGAGAAAATTTTCTTTCTTACTGAAAGTGGTTATAATATATTGGGAAAAATGTAATGAAATTAACGGGTCTAGTTTGTTATTGTACCTTCTCTTCGAAGACGAATACATCGCAAGATTCTGTCTCACAACATAACCTGAGACATTCGTCTCGCGACCCAAGGTCTATTTCATTTAAATATTTTGCCCCCATTTCTCTCGAATCCTCAGTCCTGATGATCTTGTCTCTGTGAATATCAAAATTATCTACGCAGGTTTCAGGATCTAGATCTCTTCGTTTTGTCAGTTTATGATAATCATACTCCCTGTCGGCCATATTAATCATATTGTTTTTCTTCAACATGACATTTTCACCATTAACAATATTGCTACGACTATACACAATGACTAACACCAAAATTGCGAAAGAAAAACTACACATATTTTCTTTGGCTATATGCATTTTTACAAAGTATTTGATTTTAAGTATAGAAAGGAATTAATGGCGGTTTAATATGCGAACGAAATGTTTTTTTTTCTTATTATTTCACTAAATGTAACGTTTTGTATAAAAGGTAAAATATGTCAAACTAACTTGACTGGCTTTTACGAAGCAACGAAAATCGATATTGTAACGCGTGCGCCTTCTGCATCAGCTGGAGCCCTGGTGTGCCTGGTCTGTCGGTCATATTGCGCCCCTGTGGAAGACACATTTAGCGCTCAGTTCGGTTTAGACTCCTGAAGGAGACTCTGTACTCTATAACCTGCATAGCTCTCTAGGTATCTAAATATAATATAGTATACCATGCGCATTGCTTTCTTATCTCTCTATTGGGTGTGATGACAAGAGGACCCTTACATTAAACTTATTTATTTAAATTTCTCTTTATATCTGAAAGAGACTCCTTGATTCGACTTACGCAAACTTCCGATCTCTCGTAATATTACTTAATTTAAATAATTTTCCTGTACTTAAATTCCTTTCATCGACATTAAATTAAATTGTTGTCATAATACAAGGCGTGGAAGTCACAGATTAATTAAAGTTCGGTATAATTTGGAAAACTTGAAAATAAATTTTAAACAAATCAATTAATATTTAGAGTTGTGATATCTGTGATTTTTTTTAGAAAAAAGTATTTTAGTAAAATTTATCTAAAGTTTAAAAAAAGAGTATGTGCTCGTGAACTTATACGTAAAATAAGTAATTTCGTGAATAAACGTTATATTTATAAAAAAAGTTCCAATTGAGAATAAGAAGCAGAAGATGTCTCTATTTTTCAAGTTCAGGAATGTAAGTATTAATTGTATTATTTTATTTGTATTTTTTGTAAGGTTTTTCAGGATAAAGAGTTATTGATAAAGAAAATGTCACGTGATGATCTAAAACCTACACGCTGTTCAAAAAAAGTTTAAAAAAACATGCTCGTGTGGTCAGATTGAAAAGAATTTTAATATCAAAAGATTTAATTATAATGAAGTAAGTACCTAAGTAATTCATATGACATAGGTTAGCTGAAAATCTACAATAGAGCTTTGGTACGTAGGTATATTATTATGTATATGTAATTATTTATACAGCCCGAGGTGTGACGTAACAACGCCGCTGTTGATAAGGGTATCTCTAGCCTTTCTACGGATAGCAAGGCACATACATACGTAATATTACATTGTATTATTATTTAACAAAAGCACTTCAGATTCTGTCCATCGTGTTAGTGTAATACAACTAATACAAGATAACCTGATAGATATTATAGGTACCCTACAACACCATTATTTTATCTACACATTGAACAAAGAAGAGTATCTATAGGTAATCCTGATTAGCAAATCCGGATTGCATATTTGAACTTTCCAAGCACATGGTGGGTTGGATTACAAATCATTCTGAGAAAACTCGACACAGTCGCTAATAATTTGTTGTATAAATTTCCTTTGTACGTACGAAATCGAGTAGCGATATGAATATACCCTGTGGCACATACTCATGACTCATGAGGTCGACTGATCAAATTCCCGTTCAATCAAAAATTATTTTATAATCTAGACGTTTTCATCTTAATTAAACGCGACTTGGTGTTGGTTGAATATGCATATTAAATTGACACGATTCCCGTTTAACAACTGAAATAATTTCTATGTTAATAACACAATGTGGAAAGCATAATGCAGCTGAAAGTCATACGCGAGATAGTCTCACTAAAGCTACGAGTATAATAATGTATGCATACATGTATTTAATGTACATCATATACAGCATTTCCCGCAATAGACCAACCCTTGTAGGTACACAGATATTCACTTAAGATCTTCACACGGATAAGTGAAATTCGCATAGTACAATATTATTACATCAGCAGATAGTCATTTATATGAAAACATACTCGTTTGAGAGATATTCCAAAAACAACGATAATGGCAAAGTTAAACAAAATCATTGGCATAATGAAAAAATGTATGAGAAATTATTCATCTAAATCAAATCTTTACCTGTTTGGTATAATTTGAAGCTCAATTTTACTATAGAGTAAAATAATTATTTAGGTGCCTAGTGCCTAGAATCTGCATATAAATGGGCTATTTAAATTAAATAGGTTGTCTGGTATAATATTAACATAATATTTTTATACATTAATTAAACATTTTCTCACTTAATCATTTGATTTGAAGACAGGTAGTCAATTTCGGCAGTTGTTGTTCTAATTATTAAATTAGCTCAATTTGTTGATAATATAAACAAATAATTATAATTAGTGGTATGTATGGTGTTATTATAGACTTTAAAAATATCAATAAAAAATAATCGTAAATCTTTATATAGAAAAATATAACAGGTTTTTCTAAAGTATTAACTCTTCACACGATTATCTTTTAATATAGAAAATATATCTAATTATTATTGTTTTTTTGTTTAAACTTTTGATAAATCATAATATTATTAGATTCTATTACAGGTGCCTACCTAAGAATCAAACAAACTTATTTCTTTTCTCATAAAATAGTTCACATCTAGATATAATCGTTTCTTTTCATGGGAATATCAGAAAATGGATAATATTATATTTAATAATTATAATTAGAAATAACACTGGATGACCCCTGCCCCGCCATTGATTCAGTTATAATTTATATAATAAGTAGATATTATTTTTAATAATAATTGTTATATAAATCTCATGTGTGCAATTAATTTTAATTATTTTACTTTTATGATATTTACTTGACGATAGTTTATTTGTTGAACTTGTAACGTGAACTTTGTGTACTTGCACTCGTATCATATTCTTCTACCTATAGGTTTAATATGGAATACATTGCTTATTGGGAAATTTCAGAGTGTCTTGTTATTAGGATCTACGTGACTTACCGATGATGCGCCAAAATTTACTTAAAAAGCTTACGATGTCTTTCAATTCGCATACGCTGCGCTTCCTTCTTTTAATTGTTACTGTTTATAATTCAACAGAGGTACTTACAACTATAAAATTTTACATTATTATTTTTTCTGTTTTAATGACTCAACTTCAAAAACAGGAAATATCGTACTTTGAAGTGAGTCAGTCTTTTCATGGGTATTTGAAATTTCTTCTGAACGAATAACAGCGTGCCGACTTAGTAGACATTCGTTGGGTCGAAACAATTTAATTGAAAGCACTATTCTATAAATGTCTACGATTTACGAACCTATTTGTAGATATAATCTGTGTGTTACGTAGTGTAATAATATCTAGGATAGACTTTTACAGCCGTTGTACATACCAGACCAAAGTGTCAGTTTATATTCCTATTAAAAGCATTAATTAACAACATTACCTCTCAGTAAACAGCGTGAAACACATAAAACATGGGATACCTTACACACATATGCCAACTATCTATATACCTACATAATAAATTATAACACCGACCATCTCAGTATAGATAAAATCAGCTGATCGATACGTTATATGTGGAGGGATAATAGTCACTTAGTATAGAAGTAGGTCTATAAACCTGGATATCGTACTTGTAAACATGAAGCTACACCTTAACCTGTATACTGAAATAGACGGAGCTAGGAGAGAAACATTTTATCCAGGGCGAACGTTATAACCTCAGCGTGGTACCTACACTTGACTCACGTGAAATGGAATTGGAAATTTTGGTGAACCACATTACGAGAGTTTTGGAACTTTAACGAAGGAACGTTATTTCCGTGAGAGATATCTAATTAAGTAAGCTTTCTTAATTAAGAGAATCCTGCAATCTTATTACAGAAAGAAAAATTTCTAGAAGGCATTATTGTAATTTGATTCCTTAAAGTCACATGCGTATATTTGGTTATTTTTTACATTTTACAATTTATTTCAAAATTAATATAATTTTTAAGTTGTCTTGTCTTCTCCTATGAGGGAATAGATGGAGGTGTCGGTAAATACTATAATCTTAGAATTATGATTAATTCAGCTATTTTTATCTCAAGCCAATTCGTTACAGCATCCTCTATAAAGTCTAAATGTTATTTATATTCAGAGAGGACATTGTTTAAGCGATTCAACATTATTGCTTTTGAAATGAAGGAAATGCTATAGGAAACGTTTTAAATATCAACCTCTCAAAATATTATTGCCTTTTGGAATAATCTCGTTCCGCTGAAATGTAAATTGACTATAAATTTTCGTTACAATTTAATTATACTGTTGTCGGCGATTTTTTGTTTATGTTTGTATATCCCCAAAGAAATAAATATTATAGCACTCATTTTTAAACAACACGCAATATTCCGTTGCCTATCTTCCGTAGGTCTATTAATTAAATAATAGGCGACTATAGTTACGGACACCCCCGTTCAATACTTTGTGTGTTGTCTTGATGAAAGACATACTGATGTATCTATAGCAGTTCGAAGTTTTCACAATGGTCCATAATCGTGGCATTTTTTCGGGTTGACCATGTTTTCAATGTTTCTGCAAAATCTTCTGTCGCAACACGTGTCATTTTTTTGCCGAAACTGCAGTAAAACAGTAAACTGAAAATATGTTCCATACCGAAAAAACAACAACGGCTGAAGTGTCTGTTTCTTATTTACGTATTCTTTGTATGAATATCCCTGCAAATAAAAACAGAGCTAAAGAAAATAATTAGAATTTTAAAAATAAATACTCATTAGGGAGAACATATCGGTATTCAACAATGTCACCGAGCACTTGTCAGTCTTCGAAGATAATAAATATCTATTGTGTTTCATTCAGTCGTATTTTGAAGAAATTTTACTAAAATTAGTAAATAAATAGCTATAATGGACAAATGGATAAATTTTATCGCAAAAATAATGAAAAATTAGCTCCCTATTTTCTTCTGCTTTACAAAACCTTTCATTGAACAACTACCGCGCTCGTATGTAAAAGTATACAAATTTACCTACGGTAGGATGTGTTTATACTGAATATGAAATCTAAGTAGACACGTAAATCACGTATGTATGTACGTTGAATGAATCCTAACAATAAAAAACCTTTTAAATTAAAGCCGTCGCGACGCTAAGCTACATCATACAAATGACAACGTGTTTACAAACGACGGCGTGTATATCTTATATGCAGGCATAGGGGTCGCCAGCCTCGGAGCTAGGGGGGGGGGGGGGGCAACATTTTTTTTGAAAAATGATACCGCATAAAAAAAGCGTAAAAAGTAATATGTAAGAAAGATGTTTTTGTTAGAAAAGGCAATAAAAATAGCGCCGCAGGCAATTTTTTTTTTGAAACTGATGGATTTTCGTACTAATTTTAGAAAATTTATTGTATGATAAGAAAATATGTGGTAGTATTGTGATTGTTTATCATTTAGTATGAAAAATATATACCTATTCCAATCTCTAGCAAGGAAGCTACACCCCCCCTGGCGGCGCCCATGTATGAAGGTACCTGGTACAGCCACCATCTATTATGTGGTTGGTGCTTTATGTTCAGATACGAGCATAAGCAGATATCTAGTGTGTTTTATTTAAGTACCTACTCTGTGCTCCAGTAAAATAAAACAAGAAAACCGCAACGTCTACTACGAACTTTTATCTGTATGAAGAAAACATTGCACACGAAGAGCTTACACTAAAATATAACTTTTTAAATCGATTGAGTACTTATAAATATCAAGCAGTTATCTCAGCAGAACATACAGTTGAAGATCAGGCTTTCGTGCGGCTAATTCCAGTTCATTCATCTTTCTTGGCCGGGATTCGCATCTTGGAGCCGCATTTATGGCGTTATAACGTAGAACATCTGTATTCTATCACTGTGTTTTTGAGGCATTGGAAGCTAGTAAATAAATATTTTTCCAATGCCAATTAATATTTTTTACGAGACACAATAAATTTTACCAACTTTTTAGGTGAGGAATAGCGGAGATAAAAGCCGCCTAGCACAAATTTTGTATGAAAAATAATGATAAGAGGCTCCAATCTCCGCTTTTCCTCACCTAAGAAGTTGGTGAAATCCAGAATTATACTACCTAGCTGTGGTGCCTGCCGCCTGGTACCTATTTTTTTTTTATCTGGGTTTGTCGAAATAAGCCTAAATACATCTTTGTACACTTCACAGAAAGCTTAAAAGCTTGTGTTGTGAAGTGGAGTAAGTCGGGGATTGAACCCGCGCCCACTGGATTAACAGTCAAGCGCGAGGCTACCGACCACCTCAATATGTTCTGTAATAAAAAGGAGCTTTGAAAGCTCTTAATATTTTTTTGCTGGCTCTAGTTTGTCTTAGCAAAATATACATATTGGTATGTATCATAATCTACATACTTAATTAATTATCGTTTTTTATTAGAGGAAGGGGGCTTATAATAATATAAGGCTGTACCGTGTAAGGAATTTATTAATTGTACGTGCGTCCATAGAAGGCAATTAAATCTAATAATTATAATAATTAATTATATTGTTATATGTGTTTGTTATATAGGAATAAGTTGTATGTAGATTATAGAGTAGCTGTAGGTATGGAACTGACTGAGAGTAGATGGTTAGTACTTGGTATAGAGACAGTGCAATGTCCCGATCACTCTCCCGACTACTAACATTAAACGCAATCTACCTCTCGGCACTCTGAGATGCTCCGATGGGCACCATTGCTTCCAAACATTGCGTGCGGAACATTGAAGAAATAAAAAAAATATTACATAATAATAAATATTTTTTTTCCTGTACCTGACCATAATGACAGTTGAATCTATTGTGTCTTATGTATCTTGTTGTTTTATGTATGTTTATTTTGTATTTTTTTGTGTTCAACTGTTTGTATATGTGGGAAATAAATCTTCCATTCATTCGTTCGAATAAATAAATAAATCTTTATTAGCCAAAGAAAAATATGCATACCTAATTACAAAAACAAGACAATCGTAGTGTGCCAAAAGGCGGACTTATTGCAATAAGCTATAATAAGTTAGATACGTGTAAAAAGAGTGGATTCACCACCTATTGGCACTTTCTGCCAATCAACCCAACATTGCGAGTACAGAGATTGATTACTATTAAGAAGTCACGAATTAATGGAGATTTGAAAAAAGCAATTTTATTTTTCGGATAAGTAGTGTAATTTTTCATGTTTTGGTTATGTTGTGTAAATCTACTTCAACAAAATACTACAGTTTTTCAGATTTTTAATACAGGAAAGAAAAACATGGCGAATGGCCCGTACATAAACACAGAAAACAAATTAATTAAAAAAAAATAACACAATAATCGCCAGTCTTGAAAGACTAATTTCGGTGATGTTCTTCATTCTTTAAAAACCGCTATTATAGAGTAAAAATCACGAAATTCAAGAGTAAGTTTATTTATTTGAAATTGAGAAATTTTCTTGTTCTGATTTAGAGGGTCTGATTATTTACAGAATTTCTTTTGCACTTTGAGGCTCACCCTGATCTTGAATTTTGAAATGAGATGATTTGTGTCTTCCGTGTCTCAAGTTTCTACGAGGAACCTTACAGGGCAAATGGGAATTTTCAAAAAAAATATTATTTTCCGGCGCAACACGCTTTGAAAAGTGCAGAAAATTCTCAAGTTCAGCAATCATTATGTGAAAAGATGCACACCGAACCCGGTGTAAAAATGTCTTTCTCAGTTGACCGCATTGGTTATCTAACGCCTGCACTGAGAACATAAACTTTTATTCGGTGCACGTTTTGCCTGAGTTGTTGCGAACCTATGTGAACAGGGAAAGAAACAGTCGAGCCTAAGCAAATCAATAGGTGTGAAAGAGATAGTTATATTAAAGGAAATGTTTTGTTAGCCATCGCAACTTTTCGTGATTTCTGTTCTGTTTCTGTTCTGTCGTGGTTCTGTCACATTTCTCCGGCGGCGTTGCTAGGTTGTGTGGCGCGCGTGTGTGATTTTCTGTTAGTGGTCGATTAAATTTCACACTTTTCCAGTGATTTTGTTGATTATTTACACGAATATTGTGCATTTTTACGATTGTGTTTCATTCATCGAACATATTCGTAAATAGTTTCATTGATGAATTGAAATTTAGGGCAATACTTAATTTTGTTGTGCATTGTGGAAAATTGCATGTGAAAATTATTTAGTGTTTCTAGCGTGTGTGTTAACCCGGATGTTGGCATAATACAAAATCACATTGCTCATCTCGCATTTGCTGAGATTGTTGTTTATTCAGCTGGGGAACATTTTCTGGAGTGCAAATATTTATTTGAAGACCCTCTCTAGCCATCTCCAGGAAGTCTTATTTCAAGATTAACATTTTGGATTTGGTGAGTAGTTATGATTTATTTTTACTACAAGTATACACTCTCTAATCTTGGATAATAATACAGATACAGTTAGCCATGTAGAAATCGATGAAATATAACAGATATTTTTTTGTTTTAATTGTGTAAAAAGTTTCTAATAACGCAATCATTTTCACACAATAGTGTAAGAAAATGTTGTAGGTAGACATAACATGATGTACTCTTACAAATGTCTAGTATTTAATCTCAACTAGAGATTGGACATAGGTACCTTAAGTTTTCCACGCTCTATAATTATATTATCCAGTCATTCATTCATTTAATTATTATCACCAATGTAGTGGACTAGATAAATTCAACTCAGATCCTATTGTTTACAATTAACACTCTCAAACAATTGGTTTTTGATAATATATATACGTACGTGCAATTTTGTACATAGCAAGGAGAGCTTGGACCAGTGTTGGATCCAGGATTCAATTTTGGGGGGGGGCTGAATGTCGTCACATGGTAAAAAGTACTGTCACTCAACGTTTTGGGGGGGGGCTAAGGGGCTGAAACTCCTAGATTTGTTGTATATAAAGTACTAACACTAATTGTTTTGGGGGGGGCTTCAGCCCCCTAGCCCCTCCCCTGGATCCGCTAGTGGCTTGGACGATAAGAAACATAGTTTTGGAGACAAAACTTAGATGAAAATGTTTCACATATTTTATCTTTAAACCTGCCTATTTTTTGAAAATGTATTTTCTTCCAAGAGCATGACACAGCATAAGAGGTTGTTTGAAAAATATTATTAACCTTCAATACAATTGTACAATGTACATAATAATTTGTTTGGGTATAACATGAAAACATAACTAAATAAATGCAATGGTACAATATAATTACATTGAAGTTTTGCCCATCTATAGGCGAATTTATTGCAATATTGCTACATATTTCTATTGACTAACCTAGCTATGGGTTGTTTAGCAATAATTGCACAAATTAGGGTAAAAGTTTAATTATTTTACGTTTACCTACTACACTTCTAATCTACCTCATATACTTTACTTACTAACATTTGATAATTCTTTAAGTCAAAATTTCATATTACATGTATATAGTAATACACTAAATGTGGAATTAGATAAATAATGATAATGCCAAGATTATTAGATAAGGCATGTTGATAACAATTGTTATGTAATTAAATTCATCACCACGTGAATGTTTACAATGTATCATATATTATACTAAAGACAGTGTTGTATGGTAGATGCTTTGTAAATAGTAGATACCTACATTCCTATTTACCTAATGTATTTAACATCCTGCGGATATGAGTCTATGTTTAGTTACAGGTGATGTGCAAAGATATTTATAATATTTTTTCTTCTGATGTGTGTCCTAAATATTCAATGTCACTTTAGTAAGTCCTTGTAATTAATAGGTAATTATTATTACCAGCCTCGTTAACTCATTATAATATGTATTTTTAATTTATTTCATGCACACGTTTTATTTTGACATCCATGCTTAACCAACTGTTATTTTATTATTATCCACTTTGATCTGAAGAGGCAGAAGTCAGCTATTATCAGAACTGAAGGAGATCTCTTTGACTCCAGTCAGGGTCTGATCACGATGATCCACTTCACGATTTATTTCAGAGAATGTCGTGCATTTTTTTTATAATAGTCAAAATGCTCATATGTGTGGAACTTTTGGAATTGTTGGAGGAGTACAGATAATACTCATATATACAAATTGTTAAATGCGAGAAGGTGTCTCCTATCATCAGGACACTGGCCTCCCTTTTCCTCCTCCACTCCTTTTAATGTCGTCCATCCATCTGATCGCAATATTTAATATTTATTTAATATTTAATATATAATTTACCTCTCCAGTCTCTTCTAGTTCTCAAGAACTTTCTAGAACTTTTAAAATGTTTTTCTCGATGTTTCAATTTCAGTTTGTTTACTCTAGTTGGTACTGAATGATACGACAGTATTGTAACTGTAGTTTTTATTACTTTAGTTATTGAAATTCGTGAGTATGTCAGAGATATTTCATATATCCAATTATGTTACAAAGATTTACCTACATGCCAATACATATGACGACAGTTAGACTTACGTATTGTATAAGAACATACATTCGTAAGCGATTATAGAAGTTCTATACTGTTCCAATCGTATTATTGAGTAGGTACTTCACAAGTCACAACCTAATCTCCAATATAAATTTATTGACCTATTCACCAGATTACGATTACTATGTAACGTACGTACAACTATTGTGAAATTCAAAATTAATCTGAGTGTGTGGCCTAACCTTCGTTGAATTAATTTCGGCTGTGTTACTACGATTTACCCACACCCTTTTTCTCATAAGTGCCTGGATTTTATCTTATTCTTGGTCCTACTATAAGGAACTCTAAATATTACGAGAAAAAATATCTTAGTCATGTTATAAAAATGTCGTATGATTCTTGCATAAAAATACTAATATTTTTTTATATCGCTTGGCTCTGGTGTCGTGTTTTGTAAGTCATTCAAATTTGTTTAAAAATTTCTACGTCATTAATTCAACAATCCGTAGGAAAAAGAATGGCGAGTTCACTATCGATCAATTATTATAATATGTATGTAGATACGTTTGTATAGTGCAAGTCATGAGTTTATTTATACACAATTTAAAATACGTTTACCGGTCATCAGTGTTGAAAAAATATTATTAAAAATGTGCCATTCTTATGTTTGTTGACCATCAAATATATCCACAACTTATGAAAAAGCGTATTACTGCTTATAACGTCTATATAAACCCACGATTATATTCAAGTCGTGGGTCGCCGGCTGGGACGTACGTCAGTATGAATAATTCTTTATTTATCTTCAATTCATTAATTTTATTTTATCTGACGGCTACATGTTGGAATAACATGATTTAGTTATGTATAAAATTACACTTTCGTGCAGGCATACTGTGGATTTTCTACAGTTCATTCATAATAATTCTGTTTGAAGCTCAAGTAAAAATACGAGTATTTGATCCGTCAATATTACGTGTTTTTTGTAGACATATTCGTTGTACATCCGTACAGTTATTCTTGGGTAAGAGCACTTGGGAAATTGAAGGTGAAGCGCAAATTACATATTAATTAATACAGGTACCTAACCTTAACTTAACATCATCCACTTATTAATACACGCCTCGGCTCTCGTGCTCTATAATTTAAGAAAATACTTCAGAATAACATTCTTACGTAGGTTTCCTCGCATACTTAGGATAACTTTTATTAATACATCGTTTTGTACCTACAAATCTTAAATGTCTCTGTAGTAATTAATCTAAAGGTTGAACGGCTACGTTCGCCGAATGTTCGGACTTGGTAATCCTGCCAAAGAAAGCTAGCCCATGTATTATCGGGGTCGGTAATCAGCCGGTTAACAGATTAGACTCCGTATATACATATTTATTTTTCTTTCATACTAAACTGAATTTAAGGAAATAGACGTACATACGTCCTCGTAATAATTGAATTATCTTAAACCCATTGACAAGTCAAGTTTACGTTGAGATTATATGAATGAATGGATGAATAGATTTGACCTTTCTCCTCGGGTCATTTAGATTCCGTTATGTTGTATCTCTGCCTTGTAATTAATGATTGTTTAGTATTTTGAAACCTACAATCTACGTCAGTAAAGTATTAAATATTCTCTTGCCAAACAATAACTATGAAGTCTATAGTGAATTATATTAATGATGCATCTCATTCACTAAATATATAATCACTCGGATAATCATAATTAATATATTACAAGAGGTAGTTAAACAAATACACACAGTCATTGTATTGGTCTTAGTTCTGCTTAACAGGTAAGTGTGTAATTAATTATCTCATCAGTAGAGACCGGATATATGCATTTGCATATTTGCATATACATCTGCATATTTTGGCAATTTTTTCAAGATTTTGCATATTTTGACCAAAATGTACTGATCATGCATATTTGGGTATATTTTATTAAATTTTAACTGTATTTGTAAAATATAAACGTCTTAAAATGTTGGTGTCAAGTTGAAAATGCAGTAGGAAAAAAATAATTGCCTAATCGTATTTTTTTTTGAAAAAATAACAAGATTTTATGACTTCATCGTATAACTGTTTTCCATGGTCTTCCAAACGATACCAAACACAAAAAGTAAAATAAAATCTTGTAGTAACATTAATTTGTTGCATTTATTTAAATTTATGTTTCATATTTTGGTACTTATGGTGATTTTGATGCATATTTCGAGCATTTATGATGCATATTTCAACCATTTTAAGTTGCATATAATCCGATCTCTACTCATCAGCATGATGTTATTAATTGTTCTGAAGCTGTCAAGAGGTTGTAGCTCTTGTAATTATTCGTGTGTTAACCTGTTTAGTTTTGTAGTGTTGTATTTGTATGAAAATCGTTGTTTCCGTAAATGTAATTGGTTGAATAACCATAATTTTCAATTAGGCGTTTTATAATACTTATTAATCGCCTACCTGCTGTCTCCGATGCTTGTCTGATCAAATAACAAGATATTTTACGGCAAGTCTTATTTTTACTTACCTAATTTCAATATTGTAAAAACTTTTATACTTTGATACTGATATTTTTAGTTTTACTAATATGTAGCCTTTCGAGATGAATAGATTCTATTTAAAAAAAACTTATTTATTGTTTGTTAAAATAAAACAAAACTATTCGATGAAATCAGCCATTTCCCAAAAATACTTTCTAATAGTCTTTCATACACCTACACACTACTTATGTAGCTATAGCGATTACTGTTTGAAACTTCAGTTTTTTTTTAGATACTAATAACCTACATCTATTTTTAAATAAAATCCACTACAGTTGTAAATAGACCCAATGTGTTCAATAAATAATTAATGTACCATAGTACGAATGTCACTCGGAATCATGAAAATAATTTTATATCCACTACGATTTATTCTCTGCATGCATGGATAAAGAACTGATGCAATAATTGGGCAAAAACATACAGAAAATATTAGGCCACACAATAAAGGATTACCTTGTATAGTTATTATGTAATGGAATAATCATTAAATGCATAATAAATAAGTAAAATAGTAACATTGTGTAATTTTTCATGTGATATAATACTTGTTTTACATTAAGTTAGAAGCAGTTAAATATGATTAATTACGTTTGGTATACCTACATACATTCGTGTGCTCAACATGATATGCAACTCATTGTTTGACGATATTTATTTATTTTATTTATTAGGACAGTGATATGACAAATGCGAAAGTAGAAACTATACATGTATATACGAATATAATATTGAACTTGCTGTAATATAATATATCTGAGCAAATACAATTCGGCATATTTTCAGCAATCTATTAGCTGATATTTAAATTTATAAATAGCTGCTATACACGAGGCGACGAAACCATAGTCACGTACACGTATATTAATTTGTTGGAGTGTTAAATTGATATGAAAGTTGTGACGGATATATCGTGAAATATGTGTTTCAAGAATTTGCCTATTTCCCACCAGATAGTTAAGTACAATGTTATATGTGTGTCAGCTCGAATAACTTGAATACCTCCGGATAATCCTATATTGTTAGTTTCAGTATTTCAGTAAAGCCTTGGGTTTAAGCTAAGTATTTCAGCTTAGAATTCTATTGTTTCGTAACGTTACGTTGTGGTGACTTACGCCCACGTAACTATAGACCGTGAACCGTAATCTTCTTAGGTAGGTAGTTCCAACAATGAATGGATATATTGTAAAGTTCTGATTTAGGACGTGGAATATGTTAATTGTTTATCAGTCACTGGGACTATAGTAAGTATATTGTCATCTTTAAAGAGAATAGTAAGTTCTCCTATGTACTATGTACAATTGTACAATATAAAACTACAGTAAAAATTCGATATGTCTAATTTTCACCAATTTATTGTGTCAACACTTTTTCTCCCAGTAAAATATCTACTGCTTCTAGGTTGTATACAAAAGTCATGAATATGGCGTATCATCTTAACAGTTCTAATAATTTAAAAGACATATGTATAATAAATATATACGTAAGTATTTAACAATTGCTTATCATCAGTAAATAAATCACATGCTTCGATTGACATGACATCAGTATGTCTACATTACTGAACGAATATCATGATTCTATCAGTAACATAATAATATATGAAATGGATTAATAAGTTTTATGTAAGTATTATTACTCTGGTGCGTCAATTCTCTATATGTAGATACTTATAATAACATGTAATTCAATTTTCTCTAAAATCTTGTACTAACTTCTATATTTAATCTTACTTATATTCACTTCATTAACGAAAAGTTCTTGAATACAAAAAGTTCTCGCTTACTGACAGAACACGAAACCTGGTAAATTACTTTGTAAATTTCATAATCATCTAAATATATCTCCACATTAATTAAACCTGATTTTGCGCTTAATTTTATAAAACATTCAACTGAAATATTACGTACGAAGAATGAAATAATGAAAAGTTCGCTTAATAAAGCCCAAACATTTTAAAGAAAATTTAAAGGGTATTTTACGTACTTGGTTACTTTTCTTTAAAATTGTTTCCCATGTGATTTTAATTTGAGCCATGTGCACAGCAAATATAAAATTCTAACATTATTTACATCTTCATTATATAATTACGTATGAATAAGACTTGATACATTTTGTTTCTGAAAGCTCTGTTATAGAGTCCAGTTGTTTGCGGAGCACGTAAATTATTTTTACGGTCAATTATGATTACTGTATAGTAGTTTTTAATTCAAGAATTCGTGATGGTTACTGGAATGGGGTTAACTGGAAGAAATCGCAGTTCTGCGATAAGTTCGCCCTAGTAAACAACGTTTTATAATCTGTACTATGTCCATTTTGTATATTTATATGTGTTTGTTGTTTACTTTAAGTTTAAATAAATAAAAAAAAAAAAATGGTATCAATTACATGTATACATTATTATAATATAATTATATTCATCACTGTATGTGAGGATAGCTCTTGATATTTTATGGTTTCACGGTTTATTTACGGTACCCATGTTTCTTGTTAGTGGAAATATATGAGGAATATTTAGCATAAATCAGCTTGGAAATTTATTTATTCTGCGATCATTAAACTCTGCACAGCATTTTGGATCCAATAGCATATGAATCAGTATATAATTTATGGTTCATCATCCCGTAAAATAATAGGTATCAGATGTTTGCAAAATTAACAAAATAAATTCTCTCTCCACTCTATAGTGTCTGTCTATCTTGTCTGTTAATTATTGATCATCATCTGTGGTAACATATTATTATTATTATCTTGATACTCTATTATTCATTTGCGTCATTTGGTATACGAGTATATTGTAAAGAAGGAAAATTTATAGTTCGTTTATTATTACGATATAAATCGATAACTGACTAATTTGAAGGAAATTATTGACAACAACATCAGTTGATTTTAGCTTTATAATACATTCTATGTATTTTGATAACTTGTTTCTTTTTGTTTTCTTCATATTGTGTTACTGTTCATGTATTGTTATAATCACAGATTAGTAAGTAGTATGTTTTCAGTTATAATGTTATTGTGATACCTACCAGGGTAAATTGCCTTCTTTTATTAGTATGTTGTGTTGTTTTTTTTCGTGTTTATTATTGTTTTGTTCGAAACTTGTTCTGTGTGCACTCTTCGGCGCAAAGGCTGAGCGCTGTAATGCCGAAGAGTGTAATATTTTTACTTAAATAAATAAATAAATAATACATATTTCGTTGTAAAAGAAAAGGTGTTTTGAGAACAGCTGAAGATAATTTGAAAGGTGAAACTGAGTAACCATATAATCGTTAAGTATTTAGCAAATTTTATCATCTCACTTTTAATACCCGAGTATTTTAACTCTACTAAGACACTAAACTTACATTCTAAATTACGCCAACTTAATTATTTTGAATGTTCAATGTCTTCACGCGATCTTTAAAGTTCAGCATTTGTCAAGTATCCAAGATCGTAATTATTTCTTAGAAATGTTATAATTTATATTAGGTATTGCGAATGCTGAATTCAATAGATTAGTGAATGTTGAGTGGATTTCTTTACATTCTTTATGAATACAGAATGTGTGTACCTAGATATCAATCAATGATTACATTTAAGGAGCTTGGTACCAAGAATGACGTCACAGTCATTTCCCACGACGTTAAGGTTCAAAATCGCGTGAACTATCGCATAATAAAATGGTAAAAATAGCATTTTTTCCATTTTATGGGGTTAATTTTGCGTCTATCAAAAAACTTTTACGGTTATTCCCTAGATAAATGTTCAATGTATTTACCCTATTTTGTTGAAATGTCGGTATAGGACAGAATTCGTCCACTTCTATGTACCTAATAACAACATGATTCACTGCGTGAAAGTGTTGTTTATACTTATTTGAATATGTTACGCGTATGTACGACTATCCATACGATTCTGTTTAATTCATTAAACAATAATGATATCTGCCATGCAGTGCTTCAGTCGTATAGATATTAATTAATAATGTTCTCGTATTGATTGCATTATCTCGTCTCTCTATGCATTCCAATGTTGTGTTTTTCTTTTAATGCATACAATGACCGATGTATCACATTGTACGGAGTTATATTCGCAATTATCGCGTTTTGTTTGTTACACACACGTAGATAGTTGCACATTTTTGTATAAAACGCTAGCGGTTCATTATTAATTTTATCTTATCGGCGAACACTACACAGTCCTGAAGTCTGGCTGTTGATGTATTATCTTATCATACTGTTGGAAACAACTAATTGAGTATGTGTATTAATTGTGTACCCACCTAATCTTAATAATAAATCCTCTTTTAAAAGGATTGACGCAGTTCGTTGGAGCGATGATTTTCAATCTTGAGAATCTAAGTGCTGACGATGTATTCCATACTTCACAACATAGCTTACCGTGAAGTGTGCGAGTGTAAGAAAAAGAAAAGAATTTGCGCGCAGTTCGATAAATGAATTATTTTGGAAAATTGTGGTACAAAAAAAAGGTTCGTGAATTTTACTTTGACTGGAAAACCAATGTCACCACCTCGTCCCCTGATCCGTCTAATTACGAATTAATGAAAATAAACAGACTTTTATATAAATGTATTGAATAATTGTTTGCTATTTTACAAGCAGGTTTACTTATTTTTTTTGTTTATCATACCTACTATAGGTTTTTTGTACGGAAGCTCAAAAGTTATTGTTTATTCAAGTATAAAAAAAGATGATTGGACAAACCGCAATTGTAATAGTCATAAAATTGATTTATAATGACTTCATTTTTTTTACATATCCACACTTTTTGTATTATGAATAGTAGTAAGTAAATCCACGCTCTATTGATTTGGTAGGCACCTATATATTTACTATAATATTAATTCTCATTTCTCACACGGATAAGAGTGATTATCGGGTATCAGATAAATATGCTTTATTATCTATATAATAAACATATCTACGTAGAATCTACTAGGTATTAATTTACGTGATTGATTTATTAGTCTCATAAAAATAAATTGACTAAATTCATCAATAATTTTTATTGCTTTCGGTAGTCACAAGCTCTACATTATCACTTGTGCAGCCTTATTAAAATATCCAAGAGAATATGAGTACATTTATCTTTTTGATGAGGAGTATGCAAAAGTCTATATAAAATTTACACAATAGAAACGACAGATTATAGACGAAGATGCACAAAAACTATTTTCTATTTTTTGAAATAGTTGTATTATTGATTATCAAAATGTCACGATCTGTTGAAACATTTTATGAAATTCTCATACCTGTAAGAACTGTATAGTTGTAAGTACAAGGCCTTACCATTATTTTTACATTTTCCTGCAAATTTCATTAAAAAAAAACACTGCGGGTGTCATGATGTGCATATGGATCGTCAACATAGAGATCTTGCTCTTGAAATCAACAACTTGATGTAAAATTAACATTGCATGTACAATGTAAGAACAATCTAAACTAATGGTAATGGTAATAGTTACAAGAGTTCATTCATAGCACATACTAACTTCCCACGCCTTATATATTTATTATCTGTGTGTTTTTAAATTTAATATTATTATTTATTGGAAGACATCTACAGGTGCTTTATTGACTATTATCATTATAAGGTATGAATTAAAAAGCGTGGGTCCCAAGTCCCATCTAACAATATATCACAATAATTTAATTTTAATATTAGATAAACCAACCTACACATAAAAAACTCTATTCACTTATAAGTAATCTTAATTAAACGTATATTGTACAATTTGGTGCTGCTTAGATTTATACGTAGATTTTGAGATACTATAATTGATTCGTTGTGTTTAAACCTAAAAGGTTCTGTTTAAATCATTTCAGCTTGCGTATATAAATATAATTATTTTATAATTTACCTGTCTATAGAATTCCCGGGCTAAAGAATAAGTATCGAGGTATAATTTTCTCTATTTAAAGTATTTTGTAAATGGTAAAAATATACTTACTTCAAAGAAAATTCATCGTCTCAAAAGAACCATCCCCCTAGGTTAATAATATTCTTTTTTCTGAAAGAACATTCTTTTTTCTTAATAATTTCATCATAAAACATAAATTTCCATAAAGACTCATTTTTAGAAATACGCATGTAGACCATCTAGGCAATTTATTAATAACCTGAGAAAGTCGCTCCTCCTAAAACCTAAATAGAAAATATTAAATTTAGGACTTCCTAACTAGTTTAATCTAATTTTATAAAACTCTAGAAAATATTTCCTCCCATTCTGAGATAATTCCGCGGAGATTTAAAAGTAATTCACTTCAACATTAACATATTGATCTACGGTTGATGAAAAAAATCAAAATAATTATGTTTATAAAAAAAATATGAAAATGTCTTGGCTTAGTACCAAAATGGTTTTCATCGGCGCAATAAAAAAATATTGACGGAAAGTAAATTAATTATCAGTGCGTAAATAAGACGTAATTGCCCTTTACGTACTTTGTATAGGTAAAAAATCGCTTTGAAACGCCAGATGGAAGATAAATTTACATAAAATATTTTACCTATAAAAAGTTCATAAACGTAGATCTGTTTCTCAGTATTCCCAGGGGCATGTTGTTTTGCTCATTTTGAAATTTGAAAATTCGTTTCTTTGATGTTTGTTTTGACAAATTATTTTTTATTGTAAACACCCTGCAGATTATACAGCCTGTTCTGTAATTGTGCGTAGGCTGGTGTTAATATTTATTTAATATTTTTATCATAATAAATAAACACGAACCCATCCTTTTTTATGTAAGTACTAAAAATCAAGGGTTACCTACACAAAGTTTGTAGAAACTTGGAAGCACGCTAATATTAATGTCTATAATTTTATTTATTTATTTACACTTTAAGTCAACAAAATATTACTATGTTAACACAGGTAAATAAAAATAAAATAAATAAATCAACAAGTAATAGATGTCAAATATTTTTTTCACTAGGGCGAGCTTATTGCAGTGGTGCGATCTCTGTCAGTTAACTCCAATTACATATATAATAATTTACGTACACACTTTTTGTTGGTTTTGGTTCTCAGGTCAAGCGAATATACTAATACATTCTAACAAAAACTATGATCGTGGCTGTACAATAAAGTTAATTTGCGTCCGATTATTTATTAAAGTAAATAAAATACTTATCTATTTCCTTTTTGGTTTTATTTCCATTCATTTCCTCTGATGCCTTGCATAATCAATTTATCTAAACTGCGTGAATTACTTGCATAAGTAAATAATCAGCATGTTCCGCTTATCATCTTGTTGACATGTTTATAGACTAATATTAACTTTTATATTGGAATATTGATGATTAATTAAAAATTGTAAATATTGAAGTTGAAAGGTGTAGGAGTTATAGTGAAGGGCATACTGCCCACTACATCTACAACCCAATGAAGGATTATAGATACTTGGATGATGTATTTTTATAATGAAAACTTTACATAATGTCCATTCAATGCGACACAGTCTCTTACGAGTTGAATACCACTTCGGTAAGCTTATTAGCTTATTTATTGATTATAAATTAACCATGTAAATACACTTCCCACGTAGGAAGATACATAATTATCATTATTGTCGATCGAAGCATATTATTACATTACAAACAAGCATCTACTTAATAAAAACAACCTTGACATTGTTAAATAATTTTATTGATTTTCTTTAAATCAGTTTCATTAAGAGCAACCTATTAATTACATATCTAGATATCACTAATGAATAGAATTGATTAAAATAAATTTATGTGGATTTTACTTATGTTATGTCCATTTTGATAAACTCTTAATTTTATATTACATAACACATAAACCAATGCACAGTTAGTTCATGACATTTCTATTTGAAGTTTCCCGACTAAGATAATACGTAAAATGATTTGACAAAATGTGCATCTATTAATTCATACAAATAACACTGGAACGATTATTTTTACATCGCGATTGTCGTTTACAAATAATTTTCGTTAATTTGATAATGAATGCATGATTATCGAAACACGCATGAGTCAGTTAGTTATCATTAATCAGTTAGTGCATTTCACTAATTCAATACAGAATTAATTGAACACATTATTTGATAGGCATGTAATTATTTCTATATATCTTTCCTACTGCATGTTACTGGTACTAGATTTTTATCACAAAATATGCAGCAGTACAAATTATTATAGCACAAGAAAATTTTCTGAAATGTTAATTGATAATGCATTATAACATTAAATAGGATGAATCTAGGAGTATTATTTACTAATGAAATCGATATTTCTATCGTTTTGCTTCAACCTTTTTGAAAGACAGTGCCGTCTGAAAGTAAGAAATAAAAACTGGTTATATTTCAATTATTCAGGCAAGCAACACTGAAAAGTTTTACGTTACTTCAATGCTTTTGGGGGTGACACTGTGGATGACTCCATACAAATCAAAAAACATTCGGTTGTCGTCCGACCTGATTATTTAGAGCGTGCGCTGTAGCACCTACAAGATTAGCAAACGACGGCCGGCGAAGGGGAATAACTAAAATGCTTGGTACAAACCAATGATCACGATTGTAACCCTTACATTTTTACATTACTATAAAGATACAGAGTAATATTGAAAATGTTTCAATTTTTACGAGTGCAGTTTAACGTTAGGTCTATTATTTTTTTTATTCGGATTATAATTGCTAATTAGATTCTTGTATTAGTTCATTGAACTCTATGTATATAATACCTATCATATTTATATTAGAGTCATTTACGAAAATGTTAATAAACTTACGTTACTTTGAATTTTGATTACAGGAACATCTTATTTATCTTCATTGCCAATTTAATTGAAATTATGTTGGTAATATTGGCTTAAGTTCCAATCCTTATATGAACTCGTATCTCATTAGGTTAGCGCTAGGAATAAGTCATTTTTGTAACGTAGCTTTCTATGAAAAAAGTTCACGTAGAAAATGTATTTTCTTACAGTGTCATAAAGCATACTTTTCTTAAAGATACAAAGTAATATTGAAAATTTTACGACTTTACGACGCAGAAATATCAAGAAGTAACATAAACATTATTATTAAAAATTTACATAACATCTTTAATTGATAATTAAGTAGTGGAAAATATTATCAATATAAAAATCCAAAACCAACAGCCTCAATAAAACGCCATTATGATTCACTAGTTATGGATAATTATTATTTATTTACTTTTACATAATTTTATTGTAATCGTGGGAGAGATAAATAAATAAATATTTTTATTATCAAATGATGGCATTGAATTATTATCAATTTCATAAAAATTTTATCGTCTCAGTATATATTCATATATTAATCATAATATTAATTCCTCGATATCTTATTTGATTAGGAGAACGACCTCATATAAATCATTTTCTTCTATATTTTGTTTGGACGGATTGCTGTGAAATTTTTTATTTAGAAAATTACCTAATTAGTATCTTTATTGGCGTCTCAGAAGAAATTGTTTCTATGAAATCTACAAAATAGATGGAGTGACAAAAATACCCGATTACATACATACATGAAATTTGAGTGAAAACGTGGAAAGGTTTGTGAAAAAACTCGCTTGGCCTGATAAGATTTTTGAATCAATATCTCGACGTTTTCTGAAGATAAATTAGAAACAAAAAGTTTTTTTGACTCAAATCGATCAATCACTATTTAGGAAAAGTCCCAGTTACGGCACTGCATCCACCCGTATTTTTTTAGTTTCATTCGTTGACATAATTTATGAGTAATGTCATTCTATCTAACGGGTTATTGAAGTTCATTAACTCTTTTTGAAAAGAATCAGTTTGAAATATGAGATTTAATGATAATAATTAAAACATCATCATCATTAGTCTATTGTAAATTATATTACGTATTCAGAACCTACAATAATTACTTTACAAAGTCACGACTTCTCGAATCTCGGGTCAAACCCAATTAATATCAAATTAAACCTTTGATCTTTCGTGAATTATATTTCACAAATTTATTTCTATAAATATTTACATGCGTCGATAACATCTCCTCTGTTATTTTTATGAAATGACTTCATTTCATAATAATCTCTACCAGAATTTATTTTCCGAAGATCATCTGCTCTTCAACGTATATTTTGTCAGAAACAGTCGATAAATAAATCATTTTACTGTATACTCGTGTCTTTGCCTTCAGACAATTGAGCAAATAAGAATTTCCGAAGGTGCAGTTTCATAAACAAAGCAATCTTGTATTTTTTATTGTATGCATTTTCTTTTTTGTTTAATCCCTGAACTGGAACGTACTCGTATCTCCACATACATACGTAGTACTCTATGGATCGGTGGTGCTTACTCCTAAGAATAGAATATAGTTCTTAAATCTTATCTCTAGGTTTGCATTTGACAACGTTCTTCTGCTTACCTTGGAACTCTATTATAGTCCAAGAGCCCGCTGCTTAATTTATGACGTATCTGTTTTTTGATCGAAATGTGGTATAAATTATAGCTTACCAATAGGGTATTACATCGCACTAGGGTTGCCTATCAATATCTTGCCGCAACCCCCCCTGCCCCCCCCGAAAAGGTCCCTCTTCGCGGTTTTTCGCATTTTATAGGAATATAGTAAGAGATAGGAGAAAGTAGTCAATGACAAAAATAATCCTTGCTAAATTCTCTACAAAAAATACTCAGTCAATTTTTTCGTAGAACTAGCAGTTTACCCGCAATGGCCGGCCCAAAACCGAAATTCATTAAAAATACAAAAAAAATGTATTTAAACTAAATTGGTTGAAAATTGACAAGAGCTACAGGAAAATAGTCAAAGAACGACTTAATTACCATAGTCTTAGCTACAAAACGAGCTATAACTTATGTTCATACATCTAATAATTTCGGAGTTATTACAATAAAACTCAGTGACGAAAATTCTTAAAATTTAGTTTTTCATAAAATAACCTGTGATATAGCGCCGCAGGCCAAAATTTTTTTTCCATAAAATGTTAGTAGTAATGGGTGGAAGAATGTGAAAGAAAAAAAATCAAACTTTTTTTTTTATTTTTTCAAAAAATATCCTGTTTTTTGACCGGCCATTACGGGTAAACTACTAGTCCTATGAAAAAATTGATTTAATGTTTTTTGTAGAGAATTTAGCAAGGATTATTTTTGTCATTGACTACTTTCTCCTATCTCTTACCATATTCCTATAAAATGCGAAAAACCGCGAAAAGGGACCTTTTCGGGGGGGGCAGGGGGGGTTGCGGCAAGATTTTGATAGGCAACCCTAGTGCGATGTAATACCCTATTGGTAAGCTATCGTGTATACCACATTTCGATCAAAAAACAGATACGTCATAAATTAAGCAGCGGGCTCTCGGACTATTAGGTACAGATATTCTTCTTTGATATAATTTTCATTTCTATGCATCTTGGTAAATTCCTTATCTCCAATTTTGATATGCTTGTTAGCTTGGAGTGCTTGGACTCGAGAGACATAGATTCATCTCATTTTGTTTAAACTATACGATTATATTTACTTCTCTATCATTATATCTGTGAATGGAATGCAACGTTCTTGAGTTTTATCAATCGATTGTATATAAAAATCACACACACGGTCAGGAAATAATAACAATTCAATGGTCGCATACTTTTTGTGCAGTGTTGCAAATGAAATTAATAATATTTCCTAAAATAATGGCAACAAAGTGAAAGAATTGCAATAAGTTTTTAGTTGAACGCACACGAAGTGTGTGTTGTATACGCAACATTAAAATTAATAATTGTTATCGTTAAATTATAACAACTGCCTACATATAATATTAATTACTTACGTCAATTATATCATGTTGTGTGGCAATATGCAACACTTTAATATCTACTCATCTGACTTTCATTAACTCATGGTTAACCATAATAAACATAGGTGTGCCGTCGACAATCAGGTGTGTAATATAAGTATATCCTTGTGTAACACTATACTGTAAAGTGAATAAAATAGATCCTGTAAATTTTACACAAATTTTTCGTTACAATTCTGTCCATTCTATAATCATTTTCTTTAATCAATCAATCAAAAGTATGTGGTGCCTATATTGCCTACATTTACATAGGTATAACTTTTTTCTTTATTAGCACAACTAGCTACCCCTGATGCATATTCATAATAATTACAAACTGTGCTAACAAAACAACATTCCGATTTACTTTTCATTCGTGCGCATACCTCAAGTCACTAACTAGCAACTTACTATTTCAATATGTTGCTACACGTACAATGTGTCTTACATAAAACGCATTCAATAATAATTAGTATGTTAAGAATTGTAGTAATTATGTACCATCATTATATTATGCCTACCATCGTACAAAACCAAAGTGTCATTCATTATAATCAACTATAAGTACAGAATATATGTACTAGATATTGTACCTGTACATATACACGTACGGCGAACAATATTGTACCATGAATATTAATAAATTATGACATGCTTTCGGATTATCTTAGTATGCCCATAGTTGTTACTTGTTACTCAGTACTGGTCAATGTTATGTTTTCAGAGAATAATTCCGTTCTCACCTGAACTTTTATTGTATCGTACGTAGACGGAGCGTTCCCCATCAGACGAACCTCTTTGATGTTGAATTTCAAATGATTCTATATTACATTGTCTTTGCTTTTTAATCGCAATAGCTGTTTGGTTTTTTAATATGCATTAGCTTCATACATCAGCCATATTATTTGATTATCAATTATAATCTGATGCTGATGTGTACTGATGACACTGGGCATTTTGTAATATTATATTTCGATTAAATTATAGAAGCTGTTCTTAAAATTTGAATCGTATTTTATTCTATTGAGATAGATTTGAAAATATTTCTTGTTTCCATATGAATATATACCATACCTTTTAAAACGGCGGAAAGTCTAATGGTAAGCACTAGGATATTAACTGCGACTCTAACCAAATGAAGTCATTTATGTGCACGATTTTGACGACAGCATTTCGAGTATTTTATTGCAACTGCCAAGCCATTTTCGTATCGTTGAATGGATTATTAATTTATTTTACAAGAATAATCATAAATAAATCGTTAAATATCTACGTATATTTAATATTTCTAAAGTTTATTAGTTGACTGTTGACTCATAATATCAAATCGAAAGGGCGATAGAAATTTACGATCATGTGAAACGAATAGATTATTTAAATCCTGGATTTTGAATGCATCATGCTAGGTATTTATTTCATGATCGACATTTTATAACAGCAAATCTATACATAAGTTAGCACTGTACCATGTTAACATGAATATCATTCTTGGAATAAATAAAATAAAAATCGTGTTAGTCCAAACCAAACTTGTTTATTGTTGCTCCATTTCGCATAAATATTATTCATCGATTCAATTTTTTCCTCTTTTCGTAGGTAGTAATATTACACTTGTGTGTGGATGTGGAGCAAAACGATTTTATCGGAATTTAAAAGTGTTATAAATTGCTCAATTTTCTATGCCTATCGATGGCTATAATATAACATATAATATATAATATAACAGAACAAAAGATGTGTTATATTTTAATTTGTATACTATGTGTGTTTTTTGTTATGCAGTTTATCGATGGCTAAAACAGGTCGGCATTCCGCAGGCAATTCGCGGAAAAGGGCCTCGACCCAGCGTAGTCCGACAGACCGGATGCTCTTCTCAAACGAGTTTTCGATACAGAAACATTACGGAACCCATAAAGATGCTAACAAAATACATCACAATAATATTATATAAATATATGGAACATTGTTTTATTGGTTTCATAAACACCTCTAACTAAAATAATATTCCTTCTTTATGTAGTAGGTACTACGAGTATCTAACCAAAATTCATAAAAATCTTTTGTAATGTAAATTTCCACGTCTTGCCATTGATAAATTATATCATAAATCCTTTCGTATTTTGAACTTCATCTCATAATGAATTTCACTTCGATCTATTTTGTAAAACCCAAATTTCACTATCTCTTTTGAGACAGATCTGTAGGAGACTTTGTTACTATTTTATTTTGCTCTTCTTTAAACTAAATTCTATTGACGGAATCTCTGCAATCATTAAATTTGTGGTATGTACAGGACCACAGGTATATTTATCTAATCTATATTTTTAAAAACACTATGTAATACAGTTAAATATTCCTGAAAATGAATTCATTCTTTCATTTTTCATACTGTGATTACACCTATACTCTATAGGTATTCTGACCATAAGTTAAGTAAGGAATTCTTGTATTAACATAATACTTTGGTAAATGAGTTTCGTTCCAAATGTTCTGTTATTAACTTCGAAGGAAATCATTTTGAATAGCGGTACAAACTACAAATGATGTGACATTTTTCTCATCAAATTTCGCATTACAGTGAACTGAACTCGAGCAAAACAAACAGTTCTATGTAATGATGATGTTATGAATACATGATTCATACGGAAACATTTTTTATTTAAAAATAGGTATAGTGAGTAAATATACACCAGAGGCGTTTTTAGGTTTTTCAAAAAAGGCAGAACCCAAAAATGCTTTACGTATCATTACATTATCATTTCGATGTACGCGCTTCCATACCATGTAGAATACGTGGTTGTCTCGAAAATTTCATGGACTGTCTTTGATTAATTTCACTGCCCACTCTCAAGCGTGTGTGGATAACAAATTTAAATTAAATTATAAAACACAAATGAGGAAAACCTAAGAATTTTCTCTCTTCCTTTCTGAGTACCTTCTACCTTATCATTTAATTGACATAACAATATGCCTACTTTGCGGAAATGTTTCATACTTTCAATAGACCAAGTAGATTTATGTGCAATATATGCTACTGCTTCGTTCATATTTGCTACATTTAATTTGTTCCCGCGAATAAGTACTTTGATGTCACATGGTATTATTAAAATATATTTTTTTATCTTACTCGTATCCCGGAAATACTCTTGGAATTGTGCCAAATAGAGATAACACGATATATGTTCAAATACAACAACAGTTTTCCAGAGAAATATATGTAGGTAAATCGTAATATTATTCAGGTTAAGGTATATCAACTAACTTATCGACTTCATATTTGTTATTTAGATTATGGTGGAATATAAATGGCATTGAGATGGGTTAGGGTTTTTAATGTGACTTTATGTTAGAATCTACACCATAACATAAAATATTTAATAAAGAATGTAGCAGATAATAATACAATTAACTAACTACTAGTTTTCTCACCTTGACACGTATTCTTTATAATTCTCCCCGTAATTAATATTTTTTCAAAGATAAAGATAATCATTCCCATCCGGTCAAATCACACGCTTCTATACAGAGATAATGTCTTAATTAAAATGTTATTATTTAATCTTTATTACTTACAACACATCAAAGTGTTTTCACCGTGTGAGAATTTCTAAAACTATTCACAAGCCTAAAATTAATCGCACAAAATAATTAGAGTGTCGAGTTGTGTTCGATTTATGCCGATTGATTTTAATTAACTCATTTCAACGAGCTTTTAATAGAAAATTGGTGATTAAATTCACCGCTAGAATCAAATGAACATTTGTCTGTTCACAAGAAGAAAACTTATTAAAGAAATCTATGTCAATCTTTCCATAATAAACGATCTTAATAAAACGCCAAAAATAAATACCTAGATACATGTCTTATACGAGTATACTGTGATTGTAAGTAGGTATTTCCATATAAAATATGTGTCGCATAAAAATCAAGAACAATTCTCAATAGTCCATTTTATATTTTGTCGCCCAACAAGTTTCCTATTGATTGTTATATTATTCAACTCATTATAACTATTATTGTGTAACAAGATAGATAGATATATATTATAATGTACCAATCAATATATTTATCCATTGTTGTCGTATTTTTTACGAAAGATGTTGTTTGTCTTCTCGATAGCTTTAATGCTCTGACATTCAGCTTGTTTCTTTTTTTTATTTTGTTTGGTCAGCCATTCGTGATCTCGTTAAATGGCGACCTTGATCCATTCAATTACATTGTAATGGTGGCCGTGGAACATCTTTTTATTGTATCGCATCGAGAAACGCTTTGTATCGAATATTTGTTGGGTCACGATACCAAGAATATTGTCTTTTATATTACGTGACTACTTCACTTTCAGCTGTTAGGCTTAAGTTATTACATATAACAGATAAAGAAACGAAGAGAAAAAACAAATTGATCCTACTTTTTTTCAGTTCTAAGCATTTGTGAATGCTCTTGAATTATGGCAATAAAGGGATCTGTGCTTTTATACCCAAACCCAAATACTTTTCTGATGTATGCTTCGTACTTTGACCACTAACTTCAAAATTTAACCTCAAAACGAAGATTGTTTCGTTTATTCAAATAAAGCATTTTGTGTGAAGCCCTTGCAATGTTGTATATCGTGATAAATGAAAGATAGAGCAAATAAGTATAAAGTAACTTCACGAGAAAAGCTAATATCGATGTAAGATTTATTGTTCGTGAGTAGTAACATATTAAAGAGTGCTTTGTACAGAATATAAAGCATATGACTCATATACAATAATATTCTCAGAAGTTTGTGTCATCCAAGGGACATTCGCCATGTACAATCGTGCAAATAATCATATAGTAATGTTTCTCAATTCACGTAGACATGTGGGATGGGTATATAATAATATACAAAGTGCAATGTGTGTAAGTGAAGGTGCTTTGCCTTTTATTACTATCGATCCAGCATCCAGCAACCTACGGAGCACAGCAGACTATACAATCCACATACTACCTCACCTCGCCTTTTTTCCCAACCAGTGATACTCCTTGCTATTGGTTGCGCCGCTTTGGGACACTCAGCGACGTCTGGTCCAATGCCCGAGAGGTCAAACACCTTCTGCGAGATCAAAATATATGCTGTGTATTCTTCGCACAGCTGTGCCATACCTAACTACATCTCACTACACAACATAGCCGTACAAATTACCAGGTATTATACTTAAACCCAACACTAGTTGTATCTGTATTCTGTACAGTTATTTATATTGTGTGTTATCATTTAATCATCACGCATATTTACAAACATTAATTCATTATTATCCACTCTGCCATTACTTGTTATCTTCCAAGAACATATTGTCTGCATTCATACAATTTCCAATTACTCTCACATTTTGCATTATATTATACGAGTACCTACGCATCTTTGCTAATACAAATTAGTAACAATATGTCGCTACAGAAATACGTAGAACCTCCAAACGTTTCATAGAGAAAATTGTAAGACATCCATTAAAAAAGTCTTTAAAATGTAATGACTGTATAGGAAACGTTTATTTTAGAATTGGTTTTCCTTCAAGTATTTTAAATTTTCCTTATCCCCTCAGATTCTTGAAAATCAAGAGTCATCCTTCATTCATTTTATCTGAAAAGTGAATCTATTGGCGGCGACGCTTTTCATCAGAATTGAAAACAGGTGAACGTCCTTTTATCATGTTGACGATCTGTTTCTGAATGTAATGTTATTATATCGTTATTGCCCCCTCTGATGTTAAGCACCGCTTGAGAACCTTTGATATAAAATTATGAAGATTACCGTGTTGTTATTTATAGCTGTTTTCACTCGAAAAACTGTTATTTCAAATGACAATAATTTCCTCTAGACGACAATATAATGTAGTGTAGTATTCTATAGATGTGTTGCTTTTTGTATTAATAATTTGAAGCTATTCTTTAAACAACAAATCCGTTGCGTTGTGTTTAATGATAATAATATCTTCGCTATGCAAATTCTTTGTTCTTTATGGTGTTATTTTTTATGGTTAATGGTCAAATTAGCTATGGCTTAATGTTGTATATAATGTGGCAAGTATAGAATAAAGCTGTGAACACGCATTATGGAATGTTTATTGGTTCGTTATGTATTTTCATTTGGTTGTTTTTTTCAACTTGAGGGGTTTAGACTACCGCCACCATTTTTCATTTCATTCAGGAAATACAAAACGTATTGTGTAAACTTTATCGCGTGATAATTCTTTTTCATTAAAACACATCTTTGGGATCTTAATATACGTTAATGATAAAAAAAGTTTACGACTGTTGTTATTACGTAATTTTATCAAGTTTATAAATTGATTTATCCATAAATATATGGAAATAAGTAACCGTATATAGATAACATAATTCCATTAATTTAGAAAAGTTTAATTTTCATTAGCGTACGAGCTGCCTGATCGGTATAATCATTAATCAGGTAGGTTTACAAATTTTCTAGAAACTTTTAACTTCCAACATTTTATAAATTATTATAATGCGTATGCAAGTAATTAAATGAATATGGAGGAGGAATCACACAATTATTCACGAAAGAGATAAAATTATATTCAAGGACGGAAATTGTAGACGAATTTAGATGATTTTGTAGTTATCCAATACATTAAACATTAGTTCACTTCTCTTTGATAATAATTTATTTATTACGTATATTTTTTTCTATTGGGTTCGTAAGGATAACTAATAGTATATAACAATTTTTGGCTCTCCATTACCGAGTCCATATTTTCGTGAAGGTAGGTAATAAGTGAATCAATTACGAAGAAAGAGAATTATATCTCGAAGTTAGTTTACAGTACAACAGAATCTTTTTCATAAATAAATACTAAGCAAGATTACTGAATTAAAGTGATAGGTATCTGCTGTGACTATTGTGAGTGGTGATAAGTATCTCGATACCCTCTACGACTCAACTATATACGACTACATATCATCAAGTGTAATAATTAACTAAATAGGTGTTTCCTTTGTTTACTGAATACTTTGATATGCGACACATAATATTAAGAAGTTAAGACGTAGATATTTACCAATACTCGGCTATACTAGCAGTACAAACTACAAAGTATATCTACTCGTAGATATTTTCTTATTCACGTGTTTCCCGCAATAAAACTATTATTCTGCACGCTATAACTTCGTAGCAACGTACTACTGTAAAGCTTCTAAGGGATCGGTAATGGCTAAGCTGAAACACTAGATATTCCCATGCTGTTTTACAGCAAGAAACTACAAGATAATATAAGTATACCTAAGTCATATGTAGATATTATGTTGGGTGAGGTGTACTGGGTTCATTGGATTGTCTGTTGCGCTGTAGGTAATAGGTATGTAATGTGTGCATCGTCTCCATAATATCTACATTAGGTGGTCTTTGTGTACTGAGGTGTAGGGTGTAGGTAACTTTTGTATGCCATGTCATTAGTTGATTACTAGCATTGTACTGCATATTCATTAGTCGCTTACATTATTTTCTTTTTGTTGTCTTCATATTACAGAAATTCTTTTCCAAATGAACCCCCAATTTTTTGTAATAAATATAGGTAACATTAATTATTATCAAAAACTGAATTACAAAGCATTCTAGGACAAAGAATATTGACATTCAACAAGTTCATCGCAAATGATGTCTGTGTTCTGCAATAGATATTGATGATATTACGAAACATAATATTAAAAAGTATTTAGTATAGTTCATTTCTGCCCAGAGGTTATAAAAAATCTCAATTCTCTTGACATTAGGTACCAGTTTCTTGTGAAATTAGGATTTATTAACATTTTCCTTAATAATGCAGGATTGATTCTGTCATTGACAAAAGAGGGTCATTGAGTGTACATTTGTTACAAATATCGGACATATTAATTCACATAATGATTATATTATTCTAACAACAATTCATTGATTTAAATATGAATCAATGTAATAAATGTACATTACATGTTAATTAAGTAAGTGTAATAATGAACCAATCAAATAAAATGTTATGACGAAGATGATTATCATAATGTCTTTTATAATTAAGCTATAAGTATAAGTATATAGTTTATTTAAATTAATCATTCATTTTATAATTTATTTATGTTCCTCCCTAATAATTGACGTGAGAATATATTTAAAGTATCCCTTATACATTTCAGTTGGACACAACAAGAACAATTACGATAAATTGTTTTATTTTTTATTCATAAATCCTCTTCTAAAACAGATAAAATCGGAGATAATCCATCTACGTTATGTTGGAAAAAAGTAAAATGTGTTTAGGATTGTTTCTGCCTACGTAAATATTTTAAAATTCACATCATGCGTAAATTGAAGCTTTTCCCAAAACACCTTTTATATTTTGGTTTCAGAAATTGTGCGTGACACAAAGTGTGTTATGCAAATATGTCCATTCATATTTATTTCGCAGTAAATACATGAAACAACATGCTCCGTTTGGTGAGAATATTTGTATTTCTCAATGCAGATGAAAACACTCAATATGAACTGTGCAAGCTATAAAGGATATCACTACTGGTGAGAATCCTTTTGAATGTTTTAAAAAGGACGAAATATTCATAGAGTAGAGTTTGTTCTCCAAGGCCAAAGAACTACAGTACAGTAATAGAGGAAGGGGTCACAGAACAACGCAGGATCATTTCAGACTATAATAATAGCAAAGTCTTTGAACCTGGAGGGTTTTCACCCCTTTTTAAACGGAAACTATGCATTATGAATCATAGGATTTTTCCATTTGTCGACAATACTACACATTAAAATCTTGTATTCCTGTCACTGTTTGTTCACATAAGCTTTTAATTTTGTTTTACATGATAAAATATCCTTTTTTCCCTGAAAAAAAGGGGATAAAAGCATTTCCTTTTCATATAATTGCCATACACCCACAACTATTTCCGATTTCTGAAGATATTGGTAGCAGGTTGAATGAGTTTTTTTAAAACTTGATCTACTTACATACTTATTATTTTCCACAACGCGCTGTCGAATGGGATAAGTTTGAAAGATGAAAGTAGGTAAAATATACTCAATTTTGTTTCTCCATAGCTAGGCGAATTCCCACGTGCATTTTATTCACATACTTTCTATGGGTATAATATTCTATGTTGTTAATAATTGCTACGTTATGGTTGAGTTCAAGAATTGTATGAAGCGGAGGGATCCAACATACTTCAGACTACGCTACGTCTAGCCACGTCCCCTTGTTTGTATGAAAGCCTTGCATGAATAACTTACAAAGCTATTACTGGAGTGATGGTCTGTCGCTTTCAACATTCTAGAAACAACATTATATGTACTTACTCTTGTTAGAAGGTAATAACTATTCACTCGCAGATTTAAACCTAGATTGACTTAGGCTTTATATATTATTCAATGCCAAGGTGATGTTCGCAAAATGTTTTGACACGATACGTATTTCCATACATATTATATGAATGTGTCAATATTAATCAACCCTTTGAATACAAAGTACTTAGGCTATAATTCGTGATAGACATTGCTTTCCGCTCATTAACATACGAGTAGTTCCAAAACAGCTTTGCAAACATCAATCACAGTTGAACTTTAATTGTAATAATACTGATAATGTTATTCGTATCTGTTAAAGGGACCTGTAGCCTATATCTGTCTGTTTTTTTACGAATAGAAACATAACATACATAATATTATCATTCATTCATATTGTGATATTTACCATAAATGTCATTCACCCACCTATTGTTCAGTTGACATAGTAGGTTACGTTACAAAGACATGCTGGTGTTACGTAGATGTCATGTTGTTTGTTGTAACTTGATTGAATAGTGAATGAATGTCGTGTAACTGCTTTGATGTGTAAAGTGGTTGATAATGGAGTGCACGATGATGACCAAATGGTGAAGAATTTCCGTGAGAATGTACAGAATAGGTTATACGCAAAACATACATAATATCATATAAGAACTTGAATTATTCATTTCAGTGGTACATAAACTTTATACATTTTTCTTGGATAATCAAAAATACAAAATGTACCCACCAATAAGATTCACCATTCGTCCTGAATCACGCTATTTAGACTTGAGAAAAAGCACTTGTATTTTTTACAAGTACATAATATTATGTGCGTATCTTGATAATGATATGAGATATTCCCGCACGCTTATCACCGGTTAACCCAGTTGTGCTAAATGTTGCGATGTTATGAATTAATAAATTGATTATAGACACCACATTAGAAGTTGAAACCTTTTATTTTCTCAATATCTCCACTATTTTTTCACAATTTCTCTCACTATATTGAAACAAAATGTATTACCATCGGAACTTCGCTGCAATGACTTCAATAATAATTTAATATGCTACGTGTTCCAACTCCATCAATTATATGCAATGAAATAATGCCATATGATTACCAACCAGTCGTCCAATCTTTCGATCAGAAAAAGACAACACCTACCTACGCGATGCATTTAATTTAAAAAATATTAATTTCTATTAATTTATTAGATAGGTGTGTTCAAAAACACCTACTTGCAATAAATTTAATACTGTGGACACAGACCAAACCCATAACAGGAGAATTTAATTGCTATGTGGACATTTTATATGAAGAATATTATCTAAATTATGTTTCTAGTTGTTCAGAATTATTCATAAATTTTATTCGTAGGTGGAACCACGGAAGAACCTCCTGGTTTGTTTTCTCAAATTCAATTTCATATTGTTTGAATAAACATGTTGATAAATAAAACATAAATGTTTACCTAATCATTGTTGAATAAAAAAATATTAAATTCAGTATGATGGATGTCTTTGTTTTATTATACGTAGCTTTGGAATCCAATTGTTTATTATTAACATGAGAGTTTATGAACAAAGTTGTTTGTTTCCTTATCTTTGTCTGCGTATGAAATATCTATGAACATAGAACAACAAACAATTTGCATTTCTGGTTTTACTGCGTTGTATTGTTTTATTGAACTGAACTTGCCAGTTCACCGAGTATAGTGCACCTGTCCCTTGTTGGTTCACATCATCTCTTCTGTAGCAATTCACGGGTCACTGGTTGTGAACTTCATGCATCGCACACAATGGAAACTGCATTATCCAATCAGAGTGGAATGTGACGTCTTTTCCTCATCTCTGATTGGTCAAGCGACCACTCCAGGTGATTCACCGTATAATAATTCATATACCTTTTATCTTTGTGTTATGCCCTGCTGTAAGTTATTAACTAAGGTATGTTATTTATTATAGTGTTCAAATTACAAAATAACACCAAGCTTTACCTTATTCAAATCAGTTTCCTTAAAGAAATCTGAGTCGTGAAGTAGATTGCAGGTAACGAAGGTATCTTGTGTTTAAAAGGAAAAGCTGAACGATGAGAAAGTAGCACTTAATTGGTACTGTTAATTACAGTATAATTAAGTTAATTAGCTTCTCCTGAACTTGATTAAATATTTACTTAGATCCTACATTACTTTGCACTTAGAACACTTACAGCAAAAAGATCACATTTATAATTCAGAAGCTTTATATTTTATTATCTTACAGGTACGTTGTTTATGTGTACGACATTTCAGTTTTTGTTCACGAAAAATATATGCAGCTATATTTTATTCATCAAAATCGACTAAGTTCTTCATACATATAAAAAAAAAATCATACTTGGTACTACAATTCCTATTAAACATATTCCAATATGTAATCTAATCACATCGTAAAACATTTCTCAACTATAATTAGTGCGAATATGAATCGCAATTGTTACCTATAATTTATTTTTTTACTTTCATTTAGATGTGCCTAATAATATATAACACTGTAACTTGTGCATTGTGCAACCATCAGGTATTATTAATTAGTAGTAGTAGATGATGATATCTAGGCGAGTACCTAGTGATGGATGTTGTTTATATACCTCGAAGTTATAGCAGCACACATAATAATATTATCTGTGTAATTATATTAAGAGTGTGCATACCGACATTTCAAAAATTTCTAAAAACGGGAGACTTTAGATTTCGACAACCGTTACTAAATATGCTTTGGAAAAAAATAGAGTAGTTACATTGAACCTTTGTCTAGGGAATAACCGTTAAAGATTTTTTATATCTTGTATAGATTTCTCAAAAAAAATAAATTAAAAACACCGAAAGACGGAAACTCGTTTCCCGAAAGTCGCGGAGTAAATTTTTTTTTGTACTGATAATATGCATTAAAATCTAGGGAATACCTGTAAAAGTTTTTTGATAGACGCAAAATTAACCCCAAAAAATGGAAAAACGCTATTTTCACCATATTTTATCATGCTATTTTGAACCTTAATGCCTTGGAAAATGACTGTGACGTCATTCCTGGTGCCAAGCCCTTAAATCGCAATGTTTCAGTGTATGATGTGTTAGATTACTTGTATGTAGGTACGACATTGCATAACATATCTCTGTATCTAGTTCTGGTATAGTATGTAGTGGTAGACATATTCTCCTCATATGAGTGCTTCTGCTGATTGTTTTCTATAGAATTAATATGAAGCGAGGTGAGGTAAGATCTATCGTACTATTCCTACTATACGATCATCAATAATGATTTCATATCTACACTTACCCGCGGTTTCCCTTTATTACATCGTCTATCAATACGAGTACGAGTACAAAAGAAGTTTGCTTAACGATGCGAATACCTACAAGTATACGTATCTAAAACAAAATATCTAAAGTATAAAATTCGGTCCTTGTGCGGAGCAAGTAGCCTCCACAAAAGCTTCGTAGTCTCCTGTTTCAGTTCGATTTGCAACTTCTGAATATTTATACGTCTTTAATGTCATAGCAATTTATTCTAACGCAGGACTGTGGCGAAATAAATAATTTTACAGCATCGCTGAATTTTTTATGTTAAGTTCTACACGCATAGTTAGTTTCCAGTGACAAGTTCTCAAGAATGATGAAATAAACTAAACGTTTATTTAGGTATGTATATGTAGAGACATATATAGGAATCTGATACTATTTCTATATTTTGTATAATTAATATGTATTGATCCATATCGTAATTCTAATTGACAATTCTCCGTACCATTCACGGATACTAGATTGAGATATAAAACTAAATGTATGTGGAAAAAGCAATATATGTATACAGGCGGTAGACACTATAAATAGGTATATATATATGACGGAGGTAGGTACCGTCGTAATTATCAATGTTTCGATCTCCCTTTTTGTACAATTAAATTTAAATAATATTAGCTACTTACCAATTATACGTTTTATTTCCATCTAATAATTTAACGTGTGTATATGACAAGAGTATTGTTTGTAAAATCCGTCAGAATCACACAGCGTATCAGCCCTGCCTCATATTGTTATTTTATTAATCACAAAATCACCTTCCATGGTATGCAAATCTGTTAATGCCTCCGCTTCTGTGAGTACAAGACAATAAGTACTCGATAGAAATACGAATTTTAAAAAATCGCTGTGATTTGAATATGAAGACTACAGGGGAAAAACAAGTAATGTCAGTAAAAATCCAAAATTAAAGTAATAATGCCATCTAGTGGCATTTGTGTGTACCTATAATCCTGCAAATAGCCAAAGCAATCAAAGTCGTCGTCACCGACTTATGACGATTTTAGTGGTTGTTTGTACAAGGCAAGAATTATGAAGGTCCGCGCGAAAAAAAGCAAAAACAGTCGATGTCACTTTGTTGTTCCGTGATTCAGATATAGTATTTGATTCAGTCGCTGCCTACGCTCTCAGGGTGGCACCCACACTTCTCTTCATGGTATGGATAGGAAAAATATCTAATATATTTTAACATTACACCGAGACAGAAACCTATTTAAGCAAACATTTTGAGAAAATACAATAAAAAGTCATTAGAGTCATAATGTAAAGAGTGACACCTATGGTTGAAACAAGACATTCATTGTTAATGCTCTTTACATTATGACTCTAATGACTTTTTATTGTATTTTCTCAAAATGTTTGCTTAAATAGGTTTCTGTCTCGGTGTAATGTTAAAATATATTAGATATTTGATATTTTTACTATGGAAATTAAGCACTTACTTCAAACATTAAGAATATACATAACTTTTAAAAATTAAATTTTGATTTACTCAAAAGTGTCATTGATTGACATTCCTTGTTTTTCCCCTGTGGTCTTCATATATTCACCATTGGAGATACCTCCATATGACGCAAATGTAGCAGTCAATAATCTAATTTTGGGGAACTTGCATTATACATAATATATTCATTTTGACATCCACCGTTTTGTATTCATTGATTCCTCTAATTTATTATTTTTTCTTTATACGTAAGACACCATAGTAAAAAACTCTGCACGAATGCCATTATTATTTCACAAGATTTTCCAGTCGCTCCATTATGGCGTTATTGTCCACACATTCAAACACGTATGTTTAGCAAAACCAGTAGGCAATAATGGTATAGTAATCTTTTAAATATATTTTACACGTAGATGTAAATTCGTATTATTGTTATGTGTAGGCATTTGAATGGCGAACAATAAATTAGAAAGATATGATCTCTAATCGTGATGAACATTGGGGAATACTTCAACGTTACATTCACAGCACTGATAATACTTAATCGTATCAGTTAATATTATTACATTATGTGTATGTTATAGTTAATATTCAAGAACTAGCCGCCGCGCCGTCCTCAATATCAGTAGTTGGATCAAATAATTACATTAAGCGAGATATTTTGCTTGCTAACTCAAGAGTAATTAATATACAAATAGATGATGAGAGATACCAATACTCAATTAAGATTATATCGTTGTACAATATCATACATGTGTTTTATTTAAATTTCAGTTTATTGAACACAGAACGAGATCGAGTTTACGTAGAGATGTGTGTAATAATATACCACCCTCTTGTCTCTTGTACGTACCTAATATATTTAAATTAAGTATTTACTAAGTAGGTACCTAAAGCTCCCCATTTCAAGAGTAATGAACTTCTCCTATGAATGCGTACATTTTCGATAAATTTTATCTCGTTTGTTTGACCCTTTTCTTGACCTACAGAGTTATGTTATTTCTTATAAATTAAAAACTTAATCAATATATCTTATCAATATAGCTATTGGACAAACATTGCATTTTCTGTGGCGCATCTCTTTGGTTGCAGAAAGGGACACAAGTCGAACCACTAATTCACTGCGTAATTTTATGGTATTTTTATGAGTAATGTTATTTTGATTACGAATAAATCACCCAGATGTTATCGACAAGTAATATAATTTAATTATCGCTGTAAAAAGGTCTTATCTATTTAGTGATTTGAATCTCACTTGATCAATCAATATTGTACAACGTTAAGTTATTGTGGCCACTCCAATGTGTTATTATCCAATCATGCACGCATCATTCTACTTCTACCAATCATCCATTCTATTATCTTTTCTAGAATTTTATTAAAAGAACTGTAACAAAGACTCATTATTCAGTCACCTCGAGGCAACTTTCATTGCTATAAAATGTATAAAATGCATAAAACATCACGAAGGTATTAGGCGTGACTTCATTATTTTATACAGTTTTTTTTTAAAGAAAATTCTTCATGCAAATCACCAAGTCAAACATTTTATCGTACTTTTTTTGTAGATCACATCACATTTGCGTATTATTTTACGAACGATGATATTTTACGAAATCACTTCATATTTTGTTACTAGACAGTAGACAATAATATTTTAGGTATTAGTGTATCTATAATATTTTTATAACAGCATGAGCAGGAAAAACTTCAATAGCAAAGTCGCTGTTGGTTACTTTAATGAGACATAACATATTACGTACTTGTACGTGTATTTTTATGAACATTTGCATTAATTTGTCGGAGGTTGTGATTTGAGACAAAGAACATCTCATTATCGTCACAGATTTCCACATTTAGATCATCATATTCCGGGATGTTGACATGGTCGTTGATTTTAATGAGTAAACTTACGTAGCGTTTTTAAATAAACACATCACAATTAGTAAATTGGTCTCGTTTTCGTATATGTATCTAGATTCTAAATGAAATCCATGTAATAAATTTAATTTAAGCTATGCGCAGTTGAATTCTCGTACCTATTTCTTAATTGATATTTTGTGCGTTGAGATTTTTTTGGCTTTGCCTGTGTATGTCAGGCATGGTGTACGAAAAAGCGTTATATCGCATCCGGAGCATCCCAACGAAATTAATAACCAAATTAATATATCTATATGTAAAAGTAACTACTTACACAATTAATACTACACAATAAATTATTTCGAAACACGTGCCAATGAAATGCGAAATGTTAGCGTTTTTTTAACGTCTTTTACAATATCACATTTCAGTATTTTACAATTGTTTTTTATGTTCTTTGTAACGGATTTCTCATATAGAATCGTGCCTGTCAAATTACATAAGGATATCTTATGTCAGTGAGGACTGCATTCTTGTGTTTCTTTATCAAAGGCATTGTGTGGTAAAATATAAGATAAACACATTTAATGGATTCAATAAAACCACATGTTCGTCATATGCGAGACATGTGTCCGTAAATGAAGGAAGTCAGCAAACAATACAATGTTTTGTGCTCTATTTATAGTCGGACTTGGAACTTTGAATATAAAGGATCAATTTGATGGTTTAACAACAAGTCCAATTGATGTGTTTATTCTTAGCGCTTCTCATCTCCGTGCTGTTGTGAAGCATTAATTTAAACAACAAATTAATTAGGTAATTAAACTTGCCTTTGTGTGTAGCACTGGTACCGAAATAACCAACGTATATAGTTAATACTTTGATCTATATTTGAAATATAATCGATCTTGTTTTTTTTGTACTTAAATATTTGGATGAGTCTATCTATTGAAAGCCTACACATTGAAATGATTGATTGATTGTTGGTTCAGATGTTCAGAACGTCACGTCAGAAAGTCAGTGTTGCATAGTACTTATTCTGTGCTTCAGGGCACAAGCACCGAATATGTGGGCACACTTGCTGAGAAATACAATAGTATTTAGGTTCGTATTTTTCTTAAAATAAACAGTTACATTACGCCTAATGCACGTTTTAATATACTTTTAAATGCTCCACCCACACGGAAAATAAATATAGTGAGTCGTAGACTAATAAGACTTGACAATCTATTTGGTTTTACAATGAATGGTGATACAAACTGAATGAAAACAAGAAAAAATGATCTATCTACATATCGCGAATCTTCATTTAGCAGGAAAGCTTGTTTTTTTCTCATGTTTATTTTGTTTTGATACATGTGTTTCACGTCATCAACGATATTGAGATACACGCATTTTCACCAATTCTTTTTATCTGTTTTTACATTTTATTGAACAGAACACAGTATTTTGTAGATATCGATGAAAAAATTGATACAAATTTAAGTATTTGAAAGCAGGTATATCTACCATATAAAGTATCTATATTATGAAATGTATAATTTCGGATTATATAAAAGCGAGATTTATTTATTAGCTACGAGTACTTATATCTTTTTTTTGCTCAATGTTAAGGAAAGTGAAAATTTTTAACTTCTATCAGGTAAACTTGACTATTGTATATATTCTCAGGAAAAATCAATGTAATCCGTCGGAAATTAAGTAATTTATCTGAAAAAGTCTGTCACAAAATCTTTGAACTCAATTATCTCTAGAACATGTTTTCTCATTATTATATACGATACGAGTATATTGTAGGTATATCTATCCAATAACCATACACTTATTTAGTCATTGACTTGACTGAAAATTGGTTGATTTCTGTGACATGGATCAGTATGATAAAATAATTAAGTAGGTACCTACCCATGAAAGAGAGCTAGGGCTGTTGCTAGGGAAACTTACGCGTGCTATTGAATTTGTATAAATTCAGGAGTAACAAACTTTGACCTTTTCAATTTTTATAGTAGAATAAAATTTAATATATTTATTAAAAAAATATTTAATATTTTCACAATATTCTCTCTAGGATTTTATTAAATACGTTGTTAATGTTGCTTTTGTCTTTTTTGGAATAAATAATATCTACCTCTAAAATAACTTTAGCGATCCATCACCTCAATATTATGGTAGTCTAGTCGTCAAACTAGCATACTCGATATTTTGAGTATCACACATATATAAAAAACATACATACACATGTATACATACATTCGCAAGTCAAAATACTTTCATGCACACTTTCCTCTAGATTCTAGACTAAAGACTGTATTGTCGGGATTCGAACCATCATCAGGCACTTCCACTTCGGAGAACCGCCTCTCCAACTAACCTCATTCGTCACTCATTTGGTCGCATGATTGCTTTTATATTACAAAGTATCGAATAACTTACAACCTTTTCAAACGCGAAAAAATAAAGCTCTTTATTAGCCGTACCTAGTCATAGATTATTCAGGAATAAATTCAATACAATTTACAGTAACTTGGTGCATCCTCGAGCTTGTGAATGGGAATAGGTCAGATATTAAATAGTAAAATAACATATACAGTGAAAATCGTGAGAATATTACACAGTGGAGTGACTTGTATAGAACCTTTGTTTAGGGGTCTTATAGGTCATGCAATGTATTACAATGTTTGATTAACAATAGACAGACAACGCACTACAAGTCTTTAATAATAATTACTCATTAAGAAAACCCATCCATTCAATAAATACTATTGTGTTTTTGAGATATTGATATTACATATTATAACTGTTCTTCTACGCGTACGTGTATGATACAGCTATTTTATTAGGTATACTTTGAACATTGATTTATTATTTATAAAGCCCTGTCTTGTACGTCAGTAATTGAGTATGAAATACTGTATAGACGTATTCGTCTATTTCCATTGAAATTTTACATGGGAGATACAGGCACTAGAATTTGTATGGAACACAAAAAATAAAAAGCAAAAAAGTCAAAAGCTCGATTCACATCGATAATATCATGCAAGTGAACGGTGAAAAGAACATCGTACTGAGAGACAGACAATGATGGATGCAATTGAATTGAATGTGCTGATGCGGAAACTTACGATAACGTCGAGTGAGCTTATACAAACTAAGTTTCAAGCAGATTTTATACTACAGTTACACGGGCTTATCTAGCCTGAAAAACTCTACATGTCATTAAAACGCGATACAGTATAAAAGCGCATTAAATTAATCGAATGAGTGTTTAGCAAATCATACAGTAACCGGGCAATACACAACAGCAACTCTATAAGTACTGAGATTTTCCTCAACGAAGGCTGGACTCTGGAGATATCGAAATTCACATAAGGTTATTATGTGAACTCCCTTGTTCTTGATGGATGTTCCGACGCTTACGTGTCCATCCTGCTCCCTCCCCAAGAGAGTTCACATAATAACCTTATGTGAATTTCGATATCTCCAGCCTTCGTTGAGGAAAATGTCAACGTATGCCGTCTGCGAGATGCAGACAAATCCAGTTAATACCTAAATAATTTTAGGTATATCCCTCTCTATAAGAACTATTTGTGACAAAATGATGAAAATGGTTCACACCTAACTACCGTAAATAATTTTCATCGCCTATCCACGCAGTTTCTTTTTGTGAGTTTATATATTATGGTGTGTCCAGTCACTGCTTGGTTTACCCTACAATACAGAAATTAGCCACCGAATTACGAATGATTCCTATATTTTTTTTTTTCAACAATAAATAAATGCCTATAGTTTCATGATTCATATTTTCCACATCTGTGTAAAACATTTTGCAATCTCGCGCGTGATGATATGAAGAAAATCTTTTCAAACTTCATTAAACTTAGATGTTTACAGAGTAGAAAATATAAAAAATCCTCTCATAGCCTTTTGCTTCAACCTGAGTAAACCATTGAGAAAATATTTCTTATAAAACTTCAGAAAACTTTGTTCAATTTCACTCATAAAACTTTCTTTTAGTTATTACTAGGATTTATCTGCATATACTCGAAGATTTTTTCGTTTTTATATTTTGGCATTGGCACAATATATTCACGTATTTACAAATTATCTAGGTGCCTTATTTATTATATGATAAATGTATCATAAAGTATTATTACACGTGACTAAACATTTCAATATCATTCCAGATATTTCGAGAGTTGGGAAACTATATAGTTATATCAAATATATGTATTTTTTTCTAAATTAATCAAAAGCATATATAAATAATTATTATGTAAGTACATAGGTACTAACTTTAAAATCTTTAGTTTCTCCCGTATATTAAAATTATCAAGGATGGCGATTAACTGAACATAAGATAACAGTGTGTATTTTAAAATATGAGAAAAACAACAGAACTTTTCAATTTGTTTTTAAAATACATTTAAATTTAGAACTTTTGTTTTGATCTCATGTTATAAACATAAAAACACAGGTCGATTATTTTCTTCAACTGTACTTTTCGATCATCTCTCCCATTCATAGCCTCAGCTAGTAGGTATTAACCTCTTCATATTTTTCATCATGTTTGGCACAATTCGTGTACATTGAATAGGCATAACATGCAATAAACTATTACGTGCGCAGAATATATCTAATATTATTATCACTGGTTTTTTATACATAAGGCCTACCTATCGTACGCAGCACAAAATACTTGTATTGCTGCAGGTAATAGAATGAACTTGAAAATCATCGTGTTTTATATACAAGTATAAAGAGAAGTTGCTGTTATGTCTGATTCCGTTCTTCAGAACAGGTTATGAACCCGCATAACACATTATGATTGTTATAAACATTATACTTACTACATAAATTGTTACCTACTAACTAATGAGAAGCTCTGTCGATCGTAATACTTATAATACTTCAATGTTCAACTAATTTGCCGATATTTAAAAGATCTGAGCTTGCCGAAATAAGTTCAAATATCAAGCTTGTAGAGTAGGCAATTTTTCTTCGATTTCAATAGCCATTTTCCATGATCCGGTAAGAACATGACAGCCATAATAGACTGAAATAAAATATACTTACCTAATAATAAGCATACTGGGCATAAACAAGCACAATCTTTTTTATGTTAGTTTAGAGTCCTCAAACTATTTTCTGAATATTAATTCTTTCAATTCTGGCACACACGAATACATCAAATTGGTGAAAAAAATCGCTAAATGTAACGAGTTAATTTACTCTTACCTGAAGTTTTCTGTCCATTTCAAAACATTTTCATGACTATAAATTTCATAGTTGATTATTTCTTTATCATAATCAATGCATAGATAAGTATATTGTTGACATCTCTCCTAAAGTAAGTACATAATACCTATATATGCCAGATATATGCAGGTATCATAATGAGTAGTAATAATAAAATAACTTTGTATTACTTGTATATAAACGTGTGTGGTACATTATGTAGTGATGCGTATGTTAATTTATGCAACGCTGTAATATAATGGAATTATGTAAAGAAATGAACACCCGGTTTCATAATGCTGTTTTAATAATATTTTGATCTTTTCCGACGCTGCATTATGAGAATTGAACGGGAATTGTTACTTTGTTGTTAGATAATGGATCAACGGACAATGTTATCATAATACTACATACCTTCTCTTAAAATATTGTCTCTAATTCCAGCTTCCGATGAGTTCAAAAAACATTTAGATGAAATTTAATGAAGTAATCATTACAGTTTTAAATTATTAAATCTAATACGTTTATTGATCTTATCTTTTTTATTGAACTCTTCAAATTAACCCATTTATTCAATGCATTTGAAAATTTTGGATGCTTACCTGCATTTCACATTAAAGTCATAATATTAAAATTCCAATCCCATTGTCGAGAATGTATGAGATAATATATAAAACTAACTGAGAAAGAATCAGGAATGAATGTATTATGGTGTGAAGATCCTACAAATATGTCGAGATAATTTAAAATATTGTTTGATCTCTCTCTATCAAATGTAGACATAGTTGTCTATCGAGGTAAGTAGGTATTTATATATATTTTGTTTGTCCATCATTTTCCATTCCAAAATACCGAATGCCTTCATTACTTTTACTGTCTAGTTATGACTCTTTTGGGAATATTTTATATTCCAATGGTAGTGTTTTTCTTAGAAAATTTACATAAATGTATAGCTAGCTATAATAAAAAGACCTTCCTACGTTTACCGTGAAAATGTTAGATGTAGAAGATGTAGCTGTATCTACACTATTTATTTCTCTTCAGATAGATGATAACCAATGTATTGATCCAGTTCATATATGAAATTTGTTTTCATATTGTGTAGGTACACTACACGTATAGATAATAATACCAACAGGGTACTAACATAACGTTTTGCCAACTGATACCATAAATATTTTTGCAAAGTTTTATTACCGGTTTTTGAATGAAATTGCCAGTTGATAATAAATAAATTATATTTTTATTGTACCCAACTACTAGCTGGATAGTTTAGTTTGCTATTATATTACAAAGCACTACGTGGCTAGTTCTTTGTTCTTTTTTTATGTTCATGTATCATAAAAACAAGATTATTATAATATAGTAGCAATTTTGGGAGGCGATGTGCGGAATACAACGGTGTATCTATTTTTTAATAAACACCTAAGGGAAAATAGCATACATCGGTATATAATACTGGTGTGGATGTTAAAAAATGATAGGCCTCTATTCAATCCATTATTTGAAACATCAATATTTTCACAGAAACAGAATACTGACTATCAATGAATCACCATACGATCGAAAACCGAAGTAAATACTTTTCTCTGTAGTAAAAATATGGGAAGACATTCACTCTGAATAAATATCACGGAGTGAAAACAAATTGCCAATACTGGATATCCCATTTTTCAACCCCACAATAAGACGTAAAAATAACTGCGAAGAATTGGAAGCACCGGCATAGATTTATGACAGAGAAAATAAGATCCGAGAGACATATAGGATTCAGTGTAAAAAATCTCATACTCACGTATTATTTCCGACATTAACAACAGAAATTGTACCTGTTTCATAAATACAGTTACAAAAGTATTGTTGAACTGATGAGCAATTTTTACGGTAATTTTCACTATTATACCTGCTAACGAAAATTACCACATCATCTCGGTACTAAACTTAATCGACGAACTGTACTGTGATGATTTGATGAATCAAAACAATGTATTTGTCCGCATCTACATCATAATCATAAAGGTTACGGAACCAACTCAGTGTACCTAACAGAAATTATATTAAGGGCTTGGCACCAAGAATGACGTCACAGTCATTTCCCACGGCATTAAGGTTCAAAATTGCGTGAACAACCGCATGATAAAATGGTAAAAATAGCGTTTTTTCCATTTTTTGGGGTTAATTTTGCGTCCATCAAAAAACTTTTACGGTTATTCCCTAGATTTTAATGTATATTATCAGCACAAAAAAAAATTTACTCCGCGACTTTCGGGAAACGAGTTTCCGTCTTTCGGAAAAAAAATGAGAGGTGTTTTTCACATTTTTTTTTAGCAATCTATACAAGATATAAAAAACCTTTTACGGTTATTCCCTAGATAAATGATCAATGTATCTATCCTATTTTGTTCCAAAGCATATTTAGTAACGGTTGTCGAGATATAAGGTCTCCCGTTTTTAGAAACTTTTGAATCGTCGGTATGCATACTCTTAAAAAGCGGTAGTATTATAAAATGTTACACTCCATGTATCTAATATGTAACATCATTAGTAGATATGTGACACAATGACATCATCTTTCTCTATAAATTGTATGAGTTTTGTATATATAATACATATTGTCATTGTAGTCACTTTATAATTCATCCAACCGTGTGAATTCTTATGAATATTCTAGTGCCTATGGTTAAATCATATTCTATACAATCTACACCCTTTTAACTTCACGTTAGTTCACTAAAAAAAACTATTTCTATATTTTATCCATACGTCTTCTTTAATTTGTGTTCTCTATGAGAGTATGAGATACATCCAGAACAGTCTTATGCAAATAGTGAAAGCCGAGGACTTGTGAATACAAAGAGGAATCAACATTAAAAATATTCAGGTATAATTTCTGAATTACCAAATTCCTTTTAGAAGTTTTCTGTGATGGTAGCTTTTTTACGGATAATTGATTTCACTTTTTAATATCTACGTAATTTTCTTTACTTCGAGTCAACGCGTTCATAAAATAAAACTAAACAACAACAATAATTTTATAAAGTTTATATTATTTTTCTTGTTCGTGAACTTTTCATGCTTCTGCAAACTAAGACCAATTTATCACACTAAGCGAGAAATGACTGTTTTAAAACAGGCTATATTTAGTTCTCTTATCGTTCTGTACAACGTTGTTAATATGATTGTATGAACACTTCATGCCTATGGTATTTTATCTGCCGTAAACTTAATCCTGTAACAAAGTAATTATTTATGTAACGAGTGTCACCACACTCCACACTCCACAGAGATATTATTCTTAGATATTTGTCACCTGAGATTATTTGGTGAGTAACGTTAGATGACGACATATCGTGAGTTCAACTTAAACTATTCGTATATTAGTAATAGAGGAACTAGATAGACTAACACAAAGACTATAGTTTGTTGCTCTAAAATAGGATTTGCTGATGTGGAATTCCTGCTCTTTGCTGATTCACAAAGTGTTTGACTTTGTTGTGAATCTGTTTAGTACATAACATGTACGTATAGGTATCTGTGTGGAGTAAACTTCACATAATTAATTATCTTTGACTTCTACTAACATCGTAAATACTGTACAAGTATAATAAAAGTTTGTAGACATACTTCTTATACATAAACCGTAATATCCAAAATCTTTGTTTTCTAGGTTGTATCTTCCTAATGAGTTTAGTTTTAGGCCTTTTTTGACCACAACCTCTCCAATCTTCGTCTGAAATTTCAACATCAACCGTCGCCGATAAACTTCTTTAGAGCTTTTTAATCTTCGAAATTGTTCTGTAAAGTTTTCCCAGTGAAGGACTTACATACACTAGATACGAACATTCTTATTTTGATAGCTTTGTTCGCGAATCAACCATTCTTTCATTTTAAAACATTAGGTATTTTTACTTACGATGGACAACAAATAAAATTGCATAATATCAAAATACTCGCTACTGAATCTAAGCCGTACTAATTATATTATTAGAAGTCATAATAGTATTATAATAATATGTATTAATAACTGTGTTGTAACACATGAAAATATTATCTACATATAAGTTGTATGGAGAAAAATAACTGTGGTGGTAATTAATGTGTTCATATGGGTATGTAGGTACGATATGATAATAAATACGAAATGTGGAAGTGTTTTGGTATTAATTACTTAGATTATATAATTTATACAAAGTAGTTTTGGTTGCACAAGGTTTATTGTGACACATTCGTACTAAAAGTATTACACATTAAGTTTGTACCTATATTTAATTAGAAATTATACAAATGACTGTCTATTGCGATTGTGATACGAAATATTATAACCCCGAGGGACATATGAATTGATTATTTATTGCACAAAGTCGGAACTTTTATGTCAATCAGCACCATAAAATATACAGAGACATATAACTCTAAATATCTCTGTACCTATATTTATATAATATTCTATTGTGGCACTGTCCATTGATTAGAAATTGTGTCGACACACCTATTCAATAAAATCTTTACATTGTTAAAAGTTTCACGTGTGATATTTTATGAATTTATATGTTACTTACTTCGACATGATAAAATGTTTATCTAATTGAGGTAGATTTATAGATTAAAATTAAAATCATTAATTAAACTGGTTCCTAAATAGTATTCGCCGATAATTGGAGGGCTTTTAAACTAAAAAAGCTTTTTTATTTGCAAAATTACAAAAGGTCATAAAAATGTGAATTGGAAGGCTCTCCTCTCATGAGTGACAAGATATTCTTTTCGGGTTCCATAAAGAACGCATCAAGAAGAATTAACTAAAGTAATTATACCTAAATAACGAAGAGAAAATAGTTATAAACTTATCTACAACTAAACTAAAAAAAAACATGAACGACTTTTCTTTTTAACTTATTTACCGATTACAGTTGCCTACCCTTTTCTTAACAATTTCTTCTGCTTAGAATAGCAACGAGATAAGCCTTTTTTCAATTATTTTTTATTTTGTTTATCGTCCGTAGGCCCATCCGGACACCTGGAATAGTACATTAGTGTATAAATATATAGAATTATACATTAATAGAACAGAACATACGATCCAAGATCAATGCTGATCGGAGTGTAAAAGGGTCCGACCAGCATTTCGTCAATTAGTCAATACAAGTCAATACATAGAAAAATAGAAACCATAGAAACGATTCAAAACCTCTCTATAGATAAATAAATGAGATAAACATTTTGCTGAGCATTACGGAATTAATTATAATGTTCAATAGACGAATACTGATGATACACAAAATAATATTACACGTATATATCTATACTATAGGTAGGCACGTATCTCCATATAAACTTATCTGGAATGGTGGCGACAAGCCAAATTTGTCCTGCTCATAACATGGACTTTATTTTTATCAATAAAATGAAATTTCCTGAAAGAAACTCTACATTTCGTATCACATTGTAGATGAAATTAAAGTTATTACGTCGTATAGGGTTTTATTATAATATTGCGGACAGTTATCATTTAAAAGTTTTAGCAGAGATACGACTGTAGTGCGAGTAGTCGCAGTTTGAAGCTAAACATAGAAAAACGTACAGCGTAATTTTTGTGCAAAAGTTTGTACGACATTCAGAACTAAAGGCAAATACGTTGCTGAAAAAGAGGTGCAAAAAATTGCAAAACTGGTGCATAATTTATTATTGTGCCATTCAATCATGAAAATTTTGATTTTTTTTTGGAAATTGTGCAGGCAATAAGCAATTAAACAAGATCCTCATTACCATATTCGTCTGATTTCTTCTATTACTGGTCCATTATTAAAATAGTGGAGAGAATGACAGGATGACAAAAAATATATATTTGAGCGAACGGAGAGGTGTGAGGAAACGCGGCCGCCCGAGACTGGCCTGGTCCGATCATGTCGACCAGATCCTCACGGATGAACGCGTTTTGAGTACAAGGAATCGGAGAGCGTGTATGACAGAATCTATAGGAGTGTGTGTAAGGATAGGGCTATCTGGCGCTCTCTCATCTCTGCCTACTCTGCAAGAGACGTGGCAAGGGTATAGATAGATAGATATCAAAATCTCTATTGTCATTAATTTAGTAGTTATGATAATATAGGCAAATACAAGCATTAATATTTATATATCCATTGTTGTACACAGCACAACATATCGCTCCGTTTGTCCATTACATTACATCTAGCTACCAACTAATTTACTGAATGCTTAATGATAGGTCAATGGCACACTACATACATCGCCTATATGAAAACTTTATTGTTTCATACGATTATCTCAATCCACAATCAGCTGTGGACTGTAAGTATTATTGTAATCTGAATCACAACATATCCGTAGTAATGTGCAGATAAGTATTTAATGAGCATATGGCTAGATATAATAATGCACATTATAATAACATAGTTACTATAATATATTTTATATATGGGAAGGTAGTTTTGTGTTTCCGTTAGGTTCACTCTCGCTTGTCCTCATTTCGATTGTCCATTTTATTTAATACTGTGTTTACTTGTGTTATTATTTCGCTTATTCATAGGTGTTGGTAAATATCAAACACTACAAACCAGAGTTACCTCCAAATTTTTTTATGCAACAATAGATTAGTATTATACCTTTAAGTATCGATTTTATAAACATATCGTATGTAGGCATGACATGAAGCACAGACATTTTATTTAAATTCTCAGAATCCAAAATACTTTTTGCACGATCAAAATAGTGTTCATAAAATAACATCGTCGAGTCTTTCTGTATCCAACAGTGGCGTATATAGGTTTTCATTTCGGGAGGGACGAGGTGATGTAGTATTTGACTTTGGGGAGGGGGTAATGAAAACTAAACCTGGCTATTAAATTTGAAATCTGAATAATAGTGCCGCAGGAAAAATTTTCCGTGAAGGTGAGTAAAAAATTCGTGTTTTGGTGGTTTTCAAAATTGTGAAGTAAAAGTAAATATTGTATAGTTGTGGTGTACAAAAACTACGAAAATGAAAAAATGCCCCCCCCCCCTATATGCCTACTCCACTGGTGTCCAATAAATATTATGTTTACTCGACTTAACAATAGCTTTAAAATACATATATTACAGTTGCCGTCTGTGTAGGTTGACATACAGCAAATATTTCAAGAGTTATCGTCTGCATATAAAAACTCAATCGTAACATCCACGTATGTTCAATTTAATTACAGCGATATTAAAAAATATACGACTACATATATTTGCAAATATTTTGTAATAAATGTGGATTCCAGATAATAATCAAAGTAATTTTAATATTATAGGTGAACTATGTACTTCAGTTATATTGTAATTCGCCAACGACCTTCACATATCACACACGCATACAATATATTATTCGTGATAAAAACAACAGACAAAAAGTAATAACAGCAATTCATTGCATTTGCAACATTACCTAGTTTTTTTTTCTGAACAAGATAATTACATTTGACATGTAAGCAACTCGAAACTACCTAAATAATTGTAATAGAAAATACATCCGATTCATGGGCGTCGCTAGCCTCAGAGCTATAATGGGGAACAAAAATTAAAAAAAAAATGATACAGCATAAAAAACGCGTAAATAGCGTCGCAGACGAAATTTTTTTGTGAGACATAGCGAAGGAGGTCGTGATGTGGGTTGGTTTATTCGAAAATGTACATAATACTTTGCATGATATAATACGTATGAAATTTTCTTTTATGAAAAGCAATAAAAAAAAAGCGCCGCAGGTAATTTTATTATGAAACAATTGCATTTTAATTGATTTTCATACTGATTTTTGAAAGTTTATAATATGATAAGAAAACGTGTGATTGTAATGTAATTTTTTGAGAGCTTTTATCATTTAGTATGAAAAAGTAAATACCTAGTCCAATCTCTAGGGGGGGGACCATCCCCCTCTGCCCCCCATGACGACGCCCATGTGTACATCCATGTGCCTTCATTACAATATGGGAATATTTCGTAGTAAATAATATAATAGATATTGTTGGCCCTGTTTGATGGAGTAATCAGAGAATAATCTAATTTTATTATTACAAATAATATTCTGTTAAATTCCCGTAGGGTTATCAGGTTTAAGTATTTAATGAAGGTGTTTTGATAACAGCGATCTTACATTACGACTTTGAAAGATCCTTCAAACTAGTTAAGTAGGTACTAACTTTGTTGATGATGAGTCTAAACTTAAAAACGAAATATGCAAATTACATAACTTGAAATAATTGTTCTACGTTAATAAGATGATAAACAAGGAGCACTTAGTTTCAAGAATATTGGTACCAAATTCAGGATTAAAAGTCTGAAAAGTTTTGTGTCTTTGGTTTATTAATATTTTCGACACAGATAAACATAATAACAATTTTGTCAAGTAGTTTTATCTCAACAGATACACTGCAAAGGATGGACCTTCCATCAGGCTTGTGACTAATCTTCGGCTGGCTTAATATGATCACTTTACACTTAAGTAACATTCACCAACTCCAGTCCAAACATCTGCCGCGGTCGGCAATCGAACCCATACTTCCAACCTGACAAGCCGGTATTCTACCGCTATGCTATCAAGGCTGGTTCATAACAATTTTTATACGTGGAAAAATCAGCTTCTGTAGACATATATGATAGTTAATAAGTGATGAAAATCTACGAGAAAAGCAATTTTCATTCTGATGGAGATATTATACTTATACCTACCTACCAGAGGCGGCCTTGCATAAGGTAAGTTGGGCGGTCGCCCGAGGCTCTGCCCTCGACAAGTGCTCGTAAGTACAAAAAGAGGATAACCAGAAAAAAACATAATTTTTCGCGCACCTTCCTACGTTTGTTTTTTAAAAAGACATTGAGTTGAGCCCTTTCGTCTCAATTTAGATCGGTAGCAAACAATAAAAAGCGCCTCACATATTTTCCTGCACACAAGCTTGTATAGCGAAGTACGGAATACCTACCTACATCGTCTTATTATTTACTCTATTGACTCTTTTTAAATACTACCCTCTTTATTTTATTATGTTTTTGTTAAAATATTTTTGGTGGAATCAACCAACCAGTAATAACAACCAATCAAATCAATGCGGGCCAGATTGAAAACAATAAAAATTAATAAAAAATTAAAACCTTCATAATGTTGCGCAATTTTCTAATACTCTATGGAGGGGTGGATTTCTGTATGCGGGGATCCGGCACTAACATTTCTTATTGCATTATGTCAAATTAGACATACTATTCTGTCATCTTTAATCGAAAAGGTAACTCGATGGAAATCATCTGCTTAAAGACCCTTAATGTTCTGTACAACATTAAGGGTGTTCAAAGTAGTTTCGGGAGGGGTTTGTTGAGGGGAGTCTTCCGGCGAACCTTGAGCCCTCCTTTGAAAAAAATGTTTTTGCGTAAAATACTGAATGATATAGGAGCTGAATCTGGGTGGAGGTGGGTTTACCCATAATGCTTAAGACTCTTCGTCACTACCTATGTGTGAAGAACTCCGCAGCATCGATTCGCCCGACACCTAGGGCCGCCTCTCAGTCCTACGTATATGTGTGTAGGATTTCGTGACTTTCACGTGTATAATCAAGAGAGTTTAGTACCTACCAGGAGTAATAATTTCTACCTAACTAAATATTACAACACGCGTGTACTATATGTATACCTCGTATTATAATACCTATTATTTGATGTATGTTCCTCACTACGCATGATGAATACTTATTGTTTTATTATTCATATCCTGCTGCGTGCACCACACACCCATCCTACTTCTACCTCTATCCGAATTTTGTATTACATTTGTACCTAATTATATTAGTTTAAATTATATACCGAGTCAAATCTGTATGATTAGCTTCTTCATATATCTAAGTACATACGTTATTTTATTCGCTCACAACTCACAAACATTGTAACAATTTTAACAGACCTGAGCAGCCGCAAGACGCTCACATTTTCTCCTGAAATTTATAAGATAGGTACGTTTATTTATTTATTTACACTTTTGGTGAACAAGATACAGAGACATGTAAACATTTCAAATATAAATCACTCCAAACTCCACTCCAAAAAAAAGTACTTCGAAATACACATACATTTATTCATACACATGGAACAGACAGTCTAAAAACAACTTTTGACAGGTAGGTAAATTAGTACAAAAATATACAATACACAAGACTAATAAGTTATTAGTCTTCTATACCTAAGCATTGCACTCAAAACCCCGAGGTATACTAATAACATAACATCGTTTACCGTAGATACCTTTATTCATCAAGGGTAAATCCACCTTTCAGGGAATTCAGCTTTCGTGTCATCCAGTCTTTCACGCAAAAAATATTATTTTTTTCACAGGAGCGCATAAGGTTTGCCGGAAGGGCTTCCCTAGATACCTATCATATAAGTTATTTTTACTAGTAGAATGAAAATAATATTTCGATAATCAAAGCTTTTACTCGATATGGTGGATTCTTCTTCAGAAAATCGAACTGCGCGTATGAATTTTATGATCCAGTCAACATCAATATAAGTAGAGCAAATATTCTATCGATTTATTAGTGTTGATGTCTATGAGAGCTGCATGGTTTGGAAGACATTTCTTATATTTACTACTTTTGTGCCCGGAGATGTCGGGCCTGCGCCTGGATTTTAGTTTTGATGCAACCACTATTGCACGTATGTTTTTTATTTATTTATTTATTCACACTTTTGGTGAACAAGATACAGAGATATGATAACATTACAAGTACAAATCATAACATTTATTCATAGGGCGAGCTTATCGCAGTGCTGTGATGTTTTCCAGCTAACTCCATTTTTTTTTATGATTGACTTTTTTTCTTTAATCATAATAGGTATTATTTGATTTTTTAATAGGCTACGTCCTAGCCAGGATTCTGCTCTATCGTTACTCAAAATTTGTCGCCTGAAAGTTGTCTGTAATGCTAAACTAAAATATTATGATGAATTAATTAGGTATGGTGATTATTATTATAATATAACATTAGGTATATTACTATGGAGCCCATTGGGTCTAGATTTTTTCAGCAACCATGGCTGCTTTCTTCGCCTTTTGAGGTGAATGTCATTATCTGACCTTTAGGTACGCATCAAAGTCAAATCTAGACGAACTCTTAAGAAAAACATAAGTCAACTACCTATACTATATTGATATTTTGTTATAATAAAACAATAAATTTTATTGTACTACTTACTGTATAATAATCACGGATCGGTAAATATTTGCTGAACCTTAAATCTCTGAAGACTATTGGCCATTAACCTTTAAGTACTTAAACCAAACTTCACGATTATCTCTATGAATTATAATACATCACCTGTTTAACGAATTAATAAAACGCTTCAATGAATTTTATTATATTTTTCCTTTATAATAAATTGTATTTACACGTAAATTTTCTTTTCAAGTTTACCAGAGGCTGTAATGTGTATACACCTATAATATATTACATACCTATACCTCCTTTCTTAAATACATAATTTCCCGAAGCACATTACATATTTTCTGCTTCCGTCGTGTGAAAAATGCCAACCAAATATTATTGAAATAATATTACACAATTTAATAAATTTCCTGACGAGAAAATTTCATGCCTAATGAAATTTCAAACAAACGTAATGTAAATGAGAAAAAGTTGTACCTACCTTAGAATGGTACCTACCTATAATTACATCACAAGAAGGAGTACCTCTCATATAGAATGTATCAATGTGGGATTTTCATCTTTATTATGAGTGCCATATAGCTAAATGTTGGCCCAAAGATAATGAGAAACTAGGGCCGGATTTAGAGGTGTGGGGGCCCCGGGGCAACAAAGGAGTGGAGGCCCCCCTGGCCAGTGCCGTAGCGTGGGTTTCTGCCGCCCGGGGCGAAAATCAAATCCGCCGCCCCCCTTATTTAGGCATATAAATCCAAAATTCCCGAAAATTTACAGGAATTATAAAGAACTTCTAGGCTGGAGTGGGATTACTAACATTTTGATATTGATATGGCCTAAAAAGAGCTAAAATAGCGCCGCAAGCGAAGTTTTCTCAAGTGAGACAACTAAAATTTAGATATTGATATGGTACAAAGAAAGAAAAATAGCGCCGCAGGCGAAATTTTTTCCAGTTTTAATGAAACAAATGTGATTTAATGGATTTAAAAAAAAAATTGTGGGGGCCCTGGGCAGTAGCCCCGGTTGCCCTACCCTAAATCCGGCCCTGTGAGAAACACACAGCATTTATTGGCCATCTACTGTTTTATACGTATACAGAGATGGTTAAAAGGATCTGGGCTTGTATACACAAACCCAAATACTTTCCTATACACTTTGGACTAGGCTAAAACCCAGTATCGCAAAGTGTGGAATACATCGCCTGCGCCGGGTTTGAACCTAGCTGGGGCTGGCTTGAGAGGCTGCCGCCTCAACCAACTGCGCTAACCTTGTACTCAAGAATTAGTAGTAGACCATAGATGCCTACTTTAAATGCCTGAGTAAATTAACTGATTGGTGATTTTCTTTATTTCCAGAACCGTCCGGCGGCCCAGTGTGGTATGGAGTGTGGTGTAGCGTCTGCCGGCTACCCTCCTCCCCCAGCGGTCCCCCCGCCACCCCCCGCTAGCATCATGTCGCCAACTGAGAGGTCCCCGGCCAAGTCAGGCCTCCATGTAAACTTCACAGAGAAGGGAGAAGTGAAGGAGCGCAGAGAGAAGTTCCTCACAGCCAAGTATGGAAGCCACCAAATGGCTCTCATCAGGAAGAGATTGGCTGTGGAGATGTGGCTCTATGATGAGCTGCAGAAATTATATGAAATACCTGTAAGTATGAAATAAATAAATCAATTGGCAAAAGAAAAATGTGCACAGTTACAATAGTAGTGTGCCAAAAGGCGGACGTATTGCAAAAGCAATATCTTACAGTCAACCTGAATAAGTTACTATGTTATTAATTTTATTATTTATCTGAAATATTGCTTGTGTTGTTTGTGTAGATATCAGTGGCGAAGGTTCCTAACAATACAATTCCCATCGAGTTAACTTTTTTATTTAGATGATAGAATTATAGATGACGTTTAGCAATAAGAAATGTTAGTCCCGGATTCGTCCTTCATTTTTCTCACAAGTACTTTTAATGAATGTTTATATTGACTGTAAATAACAAGGTTTCCCATTTATTTAATTGACTAAACTTGTTTTATTTTCTCTTACAGAAGGATAATGTTAAAACACACGAAGTGGAAGTTGACATAGATGAACTTCTAGATATGGATAATGATGAACATCGAAGAAATCACCTAAGTGTAAGTATCTATTAGATTTATTATTCACTTTTATCTGTTGATCATCTATGGACCACTGATCCAATTCAGATCACAATTGGGTACAGATAAGAGAAATTACCATTTTATGAATGAAAACCACAAATGTTCCTATAGAAAAACTAATGTCTTCTTTGTGTTTTTCAGAGGATCTTAGCAGATGCCAAAAAACCACAAAAAGATGTAAATGTAAGTATCTTTATAAATCAAATGTTCCCATCAAAATAAATAACTTTTTGTGATAGTGATCCGATTTATCGCATACCAAAACTTATCCAAAACCCTGGATTTCATACAATCCGATCATTTCATATGTCATATAAAAATGATCACTTTTTTCACCCTTTTGTGAACTTACCATTTCGTTACATAGGATCTGATGAATAATATATTATTTTATCAAACTAAATTGTACTTTCTAATTATAATTTGGACTATAATTAATGATATGCTTTTTATTTTGTTTCAGAAATTCATAAATGATTTGCTAGAAAAGGCCAAAACACTTTGAATGTGTGTATCACCCACCTTAACCAAAATATTAAATTTTATCTGAACAAGATAAAATAATAATTAAACAGTATGTAACTTAGCCATTTACAAGTTTTATATAATAATAGTATGATAAATAGATAGATGTACCTAACAATACCTTACCTTCGTATTGTGAATCCCGTACCATAGACTCATTCTCTGTGGTTCTTTTTGTCGCAGTTTTAATCTTATCTCTTACCTACTCTATTATTATTATAAATATACAGTGCAGTCTCGAATATCTGAATCAAACCTTTTCATACAACTATTACACGCACTAAAATGGTTAACATTTATGAATAGATTCATCAATGATTTCAAAGTTCTATTAATCGAATTATTTTTGATTTAGGTTTTACAGATTGCACTGTAATATAAATATCGTTCATGGAAAGACAATCTGACGTAACTATCGGAAGGAGAATATTCAGCACTATTTCTTACGCGCTCCATGACTTTAATGCATCGAATTGAATACAGTCCTTTTGGAGTTACATAATTATTTTTCTGTGGACGATAATAATGTTCCCGGTTCCTCGTGTATTAGCTTTTTAATTAAAATAATTAAAAGAAATGTGTACTTTTTAGACTTAGACCTTTTTATATGAATAATACATATTTCCAATATTATGTTACAAACCATGTGTTGTTATTAATGTTTAGCTTTAATTAATAATACTTATGTATGTGAACTCCCAATTAGAACTAATCCACCACTTACCACTTAAACCATTGTAATCGCTAGGAATTATTATTGCAGTCTATCAGGACACATTCTTATAATACATAGTTATCTAGTAAGTGTTAATCCATAGTCCATCCATTTCACAGGCAAACATCTCTGTTAGAATAATTGTAATCAAATAGTCAAATAATTAGACAAATTTACTTAACATTTTATATGAAAGTTTAACAATGACAAGTGTTGCATCAATTTTAAAGCATTTTCTTTAACAAAAAAAGTATTACTATTATGACATTTTTTAATACAAGTCGAAATATTGAACGAAGTATTATTGTTAAGTATTTAAAATACATTTTTTAACACATTTAATATCAAGGCAAACACCATTTTGTGTGCAGAAGTTTACAAGTTTTTTATGCAATGTTCAAAATACCAAAAACGATTCGATTAGAGACATGTACATTTTTTTTACAATCAACGTTGTTAATTTTTATAACTTTACTTAGATTAATGAATACATATCGAAGTTCTGTTTCAGAACATGTTAATATAATATTTTTATGTGTGTCTTTTTTTTAACAAAAACATTTTTTAATGTCTGATTAAAATGTGATATGTACTTGCTTTTATAAAAATAACAATCTGATTCAATTGGTTGTTCTAAACTTCTTTCATAGTATGTATGCAATATGAATATCAGTCGTTATTGAAATTGTAAGTTTTCCATTGAATTGAAACACTATTCTTCACTTGCAACTAAACAACTGACGGGCACTAAAAACATTGCTAAGTATTTTTTACTGAATCATAACTACTATTAAAATAATATAAACCTCATTGTTTTATGATTATTTCTAGTTAAGTTTGTTACGTAAGTTCATATTATTAATTTAGTTTTATGCCTTGTTTTATTTCATAACTCATATTGTGTGTGTAAAATTAAAAGGATCGTAAATAGGTCTTACCTTGGTAGTTGAAACTCGTAATAGTTCAGTCGAGTAGGTAGGGAATTAGTAACAATGCTGGATTTATACTCAGTTATTATCCTAGTATACATCAGGTGTTACTACTAATTCTCTACCTAATCGACAAAACAACTATCCTAACGTTAACAAAGCATAAGGCTTGTTTATTGTTTTTTACTATTTTACACTCACGATATGAAGTTGTGTTTATTTTGTAGTAGTAATATAATTTTGCGTACTTGCATGACTTAAAGACTTAATTACATAATGTATATGTAAAATTAAATAGAAATACATTTGATTAGTCTGCATTATTAAGAGATTTAATAAATAAACTGATACGTATGTATTTTAAATGGAGGAGTATGTGTTTTCTCCCAATATTGGGGAGTGATGTGATCTCCAATTACTATTATCTACTTAATGGATTTTTCAGTAATATTAAATAATATTTTTTTTTTTTTCATTTAATGAAATAATATAAAAGGTTAGTAATGTCACATTTGTTGTAAAGTAACGGTGTTAGATACTGATGAAATATTAAAATGTAGTAATATTATAAATAAATATCCTAAAGTCTTCTTTGCAATTGAATAGCGTATTTCAGAAACCCCAAAACTCCTATTTTTTTATAATTCCACTTCTCTGCAGATAATTATTATTTGTGGGCAGACACATGTCGTAATGATGAGAAATAGCAAAAATCTGTCAAGTCAATAGACCAAATAAAACTTTGAAAATATTTGTTTTACAGATATCGCAAAACTAAAATTACAGTAAGTAGGCAGTTTTTGTCCACTTTCCAATAAATTTGTCTGGTGGGATTTTGGGGTTTCTGAAATACACGATTCAATTATGAAATTATTTGTAATAAAATATGTTTCAGAACAATAAATTGCATAGATCGTTGCATAGTCAACATGGAAAAAAACGTTTACTGTGTAATATATTGTTCTTCAGACAAATTATAACATTGACACCTGGTATGAGTGAATATTGAATAAATAAAATTGAATATTTTGTCATTGTTTCAAGTTTGTGATTAATTTCTGTTAATATACGACGTATTATTCTAGCAAAATTGTGTGTGCTTCTTAAAATATCTATGCACGTAACTTGACTTGAATATATTGTAATATTTGTGTTGCTACATAATATTGTAATGTAACTATTTATGTGAAGTAATAATGTATGTATGCACCACACTATTTGTATTTAATCTTAAGATCATCGTTGGTATTTAAATTCAATGTGGTAATTCATTCATTGTAAGTAGATAAATATATATAATCGATATGACCCCCTCAAATAATTTTAGTAAAATATTTTATTGGAAAAATGTAATGTAAGTATATTGCAGAAAAAGTTCTGTTAATGCTCATTAATTTAATATTTGTACGAAACAGCAATGCACGTCACAGAAAATTAATAGCTTTTTGCCTAGAAGCCAGAGAGAATTGTATGTTTTGTGACGAAAATCTCAGAAGAATAATTAGCAGGTAGGTATATGGTTCGAGATGTGTTATAAATTTCAGGGGAGATGACAAATTTGCTTATAGTCAAGTTTTCCATTTTGCTTGACAAGGCTACTATGCATGTATTCTCTTCTTTGTCCTGCCCTTCTGTCCCGGTTCATCCAGGGTCGGGCTTCCTCGTACGTAGGCGCCAGGATCTCCTGTCCTGGGTTGTCACTGTTGGAATTCACTGCGCCGCCAGCTCCTTTTCAACATTGGACCACCATGTCGAAATAATGTGTATGTATTTTACTGTTATAATTTTGCTGTGAAATATGATTTTACATAGTGCAATTTGTAACAATCGAAATGTACATGACAGATATTTGCATCCAATAGTACATGGCATTTTTTCTGAGGTAATGCTGAAAGAAATTTGAATAATATATGACCTATTGGTACTTTTGCAGTTTTGTATGTAAAATCTTCAAATTTATCTGGAAAAAACTTGTTGGCGAGCTTTGTTTTTTTAATACATATTGTATGAACCCCTAAATACACCAGACACTTATCTACATTTGTATAAATGTGAATGAGAGACTATTAGCTGGCATAATACTTGATGAAGCTATGTTATTTTTGTGTAAAACCAATAAATAATTACGTAACGCTGAAATTCATAAGGTAAACAATAACTATTTGTATTACTTTAGTAAAACAGTAGAAGTCTCAATAATGCTACATTATATCCATCCCTATGCTATTTACGTATATTATTATGGAGTACAGACAACCCCGTAAGTGATGCGAGGGTTTTATTATAATGTGGTAGTTTAAGTAATTTTTGTAATATACTTGGATAATAAAACAAAAATACAATATTTATGTGTATTTTAATTACAACCTTGTTTCATTATGGAAGATAATTCTTCACATTGCAGAATAAAATATAAACTAAGCAAATAGTAACCTCTTTATGATCTATAGAGTGCTTTAAAAGTCCACCACATTTTATACACTTTTTGCAAGACATTAAAGACTGACTTTTGAACAGGAGCCGTATAACTTATGGCCACAGGCATGAAGAAACAGTATCTCACATACATAGTGCTAGTATATGATATTTTAAGTCCTGGATAGGCGAACTGGTTAAGACAGGATGCTTCCCCTCCTTAACACAAGTTTTACTTTATAAAGGGGGGTAAAACATTATAGTTTAAGATCTATATTTTCAATTAAAAATCATCTTATTGTAATTAAACATGTCTATTTCTAAATATATAAATAATAGTAACACACTATAAAAAGCAATGTCTCTTTTTATGGCAGTCAAATATTTAGCAGCTTCCTATTCATAATCATTCACCTAATGTCAATAAATGGCGATAAGTCTTCCATCTTTTAAGGGATAGCAAAACTAAAAGGAATTGAAAGAAGGTTTACATTATTAATCACATTTTATTTGAAAAACATGTTGAACATCCATATTATAATATAATAATACATAATTTTATACAAATGGAGTAAAAAATGGGACAACACCATATTATTTATTTTAAATTATAATATTCTTAATATTATTCTCGAGTGCAGTCTTCTTTATATTTACACAATAAATAATAACTATTATATTAGGTATGAATCAAGGGATTTGTTGAAATATTATGGAATAAGCTAAACAGTAAATAAAACATAATTTTCCTAATAAATTCACCAAGAACCTGTTATATTATAAATCTAATATAACTATACCTACACATGTAAACGTATATTTAGTATGTTTGTGTCTTAAAAGAAAACTGTATATAATAAATGCAAAGTAGTACATAGATTGGCTCAATCTGTTGGAACACCATTGACACCAAAACCACCAACTGACAGTCGGGCTGCAGTTGGCAACTGTACTAAACTTGTATCTTTTTGATGACGATGTTCTCTGCATTTCAATCCAAAGGCAATAATTTGCTGATGGTGAAGCGCATACATCCAAAACAAATTGGTCTTGTATGTGATGCATTAAAAATTCATAAACGACACTGTCAGATAACTAAAATTTATTGTAAGTCCGTAAAAAAATCTTGAATTTGACAAGAGGTACGCTTCTGATACATTTAAATGATTTTAATTTTAATTGTATCAGATACACTTAAAATTGAAAAATAGAAATTGTATTTTGTAAATTAGTGCAGGCAGGGCAAAAAAAAAAGCCCTCGCCTTTTAAAAAGTAGACCCAGTTTACAAATTGAATAAATTTTAGGTCTAACTATGAAACTAAAAAAAAACATTACATTATGACTTTTTTATATTATATTACAAATAAATAACATTTCTATGTTTATAACTTTACAATAAAATACATTTCATCTTTCAATTAAACCGACTTAAAGGTAGGACTACCCTTCAAATGGCATTTCATATTCAAGTATAAGTATATAGTAAAAGACATAGTTTCGAATTAATGTACAAAATATACCTGTGAGACATAATATGTAGTATGTATAAAGAAATCCTGCAAAATATTCATACATTCGCTACAAACACAAATCATAATTATGTATACAAATTCACATTTCATCACAAAACAAATACTTGGTAATGCTTTTCCTTCTAAATCTGACCATACAATCTGATCTATACATTGCTAATAGAATTTCTCAACCAAGACATAGTAAAATAACATTTATCATTTAAACATATTAGATGGCTCTAATACAATATTAATATTTATTGATTTAATGTGAAATTAACTCAACTTTTGATTTCCCTTATTTTTTATACTATGTATTTTCAATAGACAAAAATTGTATAAAAAGTCTTTATTTTAATGTAACATAAAAAAATGAACGGTCCTTAATAATAAAAGTGTTCCGAAATTATGATGCTGTGCGTAGTGATACAAAATATCAAGCTGCATGACTTACGTTCATTCCTAGAAAACTGGAAATGTAGACTGAAGATATTTTTTTAAATTTTAGATTTAATAGAAGCGTTTCCTAGTTTGTTCCTGGTGTTTCTGATAGAATATAATTCCCATGACGACACAAACAATGAGAGCGATGGCACCAATAAGAAGTAAGAAGAACATCTTTATTCCCGACATTGAAGACGGTTTAGGATCATCTATATGATCTCGTTGCGGTTCAAATAATGTAGCTGAAGGAATTATATTAGAGCGGTCTTGTTGATTTGTGCCCTAGAAAATCAAAACATAAGATTATTTAACGATTTTTAATTCTCGGTATAGAATTGTGAAGGCACGGATCCAATGCAATCCTACATCATCTTACTGACATTACGCTACTTTAGACATATTAATTGAGAAAGATAGAATACATCATAATAACTTCTGCTCTCAAAGAAATTAGATACATAATAAAAGAAAGAAATAAAAATCTTACTGTACATTTCTTTGTGACTAAAAAAGCATACTATCTCTACCTCTTTATGGGGATAAAGATTAATATTGATTAATACTCGGATTGACGTAAAAGCGTCAGAGGACCGATTTCGGTGGAATGGACATGTGTGGAGAAGGGACGAGAATCCGCTCTGAAGAGAGCAACGGACTGGTCAGTGGAAGGACCATTGAAGGAAAATTCCGCGGGCTTAAGGCCCTCCACATCCCCGGGTAGCTCGGGCGCATTAATATCGACCTCTTTACCCGCACTTCCAGGCAAATCTTATTAAGAGTTGGGCTCAGGGTTAGCCTCGAGGGAGCCCCCCGGCAAACCCCACCCCCAAATTATGTTTCTTCAGTATCCTTATTCAAGGAGGTTACACTTCATTCAGTGGAAGGACCAAGGAAAAGAGGAAGTCTGGAGGCACCTGGGGCTTATTCCAGAAGACTGCCTTGATCGGGGCAAATGGAGAGAGAAGATCCAAGCCGCTGACCCCAAATAAATGGGATATGTTGTGGATAAGATAATTGATACTCACATCATCCAGAACATCAAGATCGTACATCTTCACAGCAAGGATGTCGTGATTATCACTGAGATCCCCAGTAGTGGCCGATACACCAAAGTAATATCCAGTGGGCAATAAGACTCCCTGTACTGAGAAACATTCCTTCCATGCATTCTTGCCATCCAAGTCAGTGGACACTGGAAGTCATTAACAATAATATACTAAATTACGTTTATCTTATAAATGTGATCTGCTTGCAGGAACCCGTGGGTAGTTTTAAATTGCAGATTCATTATTATAGTAATACTATTCATTTTATAAAATACAAACAACAGTTTCCACATACTATGATTCTATTCTATCTCCTCAGTACCTAGATTCATGTCTTATACACATCATGTGTCAGAAAGAAAATTAGAAATAAAAGCTGAAAAACCAAGAGGTTTACATCCAGTACTGAAAACATGAATAAACAGAAGAGAAATATTCACCTGTGAGCACATCATTCTCATATTTAACAGATACATGAGTGTCCTTATCAAAGTTCCTGAATCTGGCTTCACATCCAGCCAGCTGTGTGTGCGTCCCATCTCTATCATGATCATAGTGCAGTGTACCATTATTCACCATTCCTGATATGTACGGGTGTTGATGCTGAAATACAAATTACATTGTGTAAGTATTTTACTGGGAAGATGATAGTGACCTAGTGCAGTTTATATTACGGCTAAACAAGATGTATGACATATACATATACACATGGAGAGTTATCCAGTGTTGCAGTCAAGTCGTAGCGCATCAAAGCGTTACTTAGGTACTTTTTTTCTAATCAGAGTGTGCTATCATTGCTGAAGGAATCTGAATAAGAATTTTAGTTTCTGGTGTGTCATTCCTAGAGCTACTAATTATGTACTCGAAAGCAGAATTAGAAGTCTGTAAGTACATTAGGACCAGAATTTGTATTTCATACAAGTTCAAAAAACAGTCTTCTTTGTCTGAACAGTCTAAAAAGTTGAGCACAAAACAATCTGAATAATTGGTTGAAATAATCTTAATTACCAATCAGTTAGCCAATTTGGTAATCAATTATTTTATATGACATTCACTAGGATAAAAAATAAAGTAATCCTACATTGTGTAATCCATTATGATTGCTGTATGTATCCAGGATTACTGCTAGTCCCATGAAGTAATCAATGTTTCCAAACACTGGACCAGCCTTCATCCTGTCCTTGGCATACCATATTGCCATACCATCACCAAAGAGATCTTTTCCTTTCCCGTGAACCTTGAAATGGATTTGTAAATCCCAGTTTTTCGTTGTACAGGGCTGAAATAAGGAAAATAATTATAGCTCATTTATAGTATAGTACATTTGATAAAAGGCAGGAAAAAACGCAAAATGTGTTTATTCATATGGAAAAAAACATGCTAGAATATGTATAAAAACACCTCATTAAGAGATAAATATGTATCATCTATTTATTATTACATGAAATACGTCGAAGATAGAAATGTAGTACACAATGTTAGCGTACATGACATTATACATATTGTGGCATTAATAATAAACTAAAATAATATGTAAATGCAAACAATAGCTCAATGTCAACACATCAGTGTATGTTTTATAAAAATATATATGTTTCTATATTGTAATAATAACATTTATCTATAAAATTTTACAGCACGAAACGAACGCTATTCAAAAAATAGACATCTAGTGATCTCTTGTAATATTTGTAATCGTAATTTGAGTTCTGCTTTCAAAGCTACAAATCTAAAATATATTAGTACTATGGGTGTTTACCGTAGGTATTCAGGGGTTTCCCTGAATACTTGGATGTCCACAATCGGAAGAGATCTAAAGGAGGCAAGGCTTCGTGCGGAGGATGCGGGGGACAGAAGGACTTGGAGGACGAGGACTAGGGAGAACTGACACCAAGGGACAAAGGCGAGGGCAAAGAAGAAGAAGTACCTACTATGGTCTGATGCTGCTTTATTTTGGAGAGAAGATTTGATTTATGACAGGATTTATGGGAATACACTCATAAAAATATAGATGTTATCCCAGAATCTGATTTATTCATTCATCATCCTTTCAGTAACAGAAGGCAATCAGTTCAAAATACATTATTGGGATTTCTGTCACTTCCTTGAGTTGAGTTGAACGAATCTTGAGTACTTTTTAATTAAAACAAATAGCAACACAGGCTTACAGCAATTTGGAGAAAAAGTAACCTAAGAATTTAAAAAGTTAAGCAACATAAACTCAATATAAAATAATTAGTCTTGGTAGTGTAAATGACCTCAGAGAGATATTTACTGGGTTCACCAATCATTGTGCAAAAAATGAGTCATTTATCAGAGCACTGCACTCTGGATGGTCACAACAGGGGTGTATAAATCACAGTAGTATTAGTTACAACTGATAACTGGCCATTAGGATAATATTGTATTTTATGTGGCGTTGCAAATTATATCAGTCTTCAGGCAATAAAATAATTTAACTACCTGTGATAATTAACATACTTGCAAGTAAACAATTGTATCTCAAATTGATAAGAAGACTGTGCGTAAATAATGTCTAAATATAAGTCGTTTAAATTAAATGACCTAAATAGATGTGTGTTGTATATTAATAATTATCTATACTAATTAACAAGTAGGAACAAGAGGGCAAAGATCTGTGAAGAAAGTCTGGAGTAGCTCCAAAAACCATAAGATATGGAGTCCTCTGAATAAAATTCTTGGATACTTAACTATTGCTATACCCAGTCAAAAGAAAAGGTGGAAGACAATATATAAATGGTTCAGTATGGTGAAATTTTAACGAAAGACGATGGAATGATGGGAATGAAAAAATTGAGCAAAATCACAGAAGTTTTAGGAGTTTGTTCACAAAATGTGTCACCTGATTTCAACGAAGCTATTCAGAAAAACAAAATTCCTGGAAGTATGTACTAATTAAATACAGCGCATTTGACTGATGTAAATATTTAGAATCGTCTGTTCATGTACATGGACAGTAAGGACAACACTGTCACTTCTACGATGACCCATGAGCAAGATTGCGTTTGTTGCAAATACACAGACACCACATTATTCAGGGATAACGTGATAAATGCTTATGAGAATGAAACTTAACTTGGGGTGACATTATTTTATAACCTAACCTACCAAATTGGTTATATTGTGCAACAAATTGTAGTTAATTATTATTTCATGTATTACAAGTCCAAATGTTTAGACTAGTTAAAACAATTAGAGCATATGTAATAAAACTAATAAATTAATTACTCACAACTGCGTTCCAAATAGCCCCGCTTTTAGATTGCTCATCAGGAGTTATTCTTACATATCTGGGTGTCACAATTGTGCTCCCAGTTAGATCCCAGAAAGGTATTGATATTCCTGTGCCTAGAAATAAGGATAGACAATAAACGTACGTGAAAATCGTTAAGACATAAAATAAAAATGGTCACAAATTATATTGTGCTTATTTACCTTGATATGGTTTGATTAAAGAGTGTTCTCTCTTTTGGTAATCCTTGGTATTCCATTGCGCTTTAATTCCTATTACAAATAAGACTAAAACTACGCACTTTTTGGTAAAATACTGACTAACTTGATACATTTTTCGCGAGGGAGTTTATTGAACACGCACCGCAAAACTTCTAGAAATCCGACAAAGTTCAAAAGCCCGAGTAAAAATACTGAATTCTGAATTAATTTCCTGTGAAGAACCAGAGAGCCGCTTGAAGTGTGAATGTCATTCTCGTCGATAAAACAGAAAATTAGATAATAGATAGTTTTCCAGGGTTCGCCGTTATTTGGTTTGTACATTCACTATGAAATTATTCTACGAAATACTTTTACATTATAATACATAGATGGCAGTCATGCCTAATATGAAAAATATTTCTCAACCATTTCTATAGATGGCATTCGGTTAATATTTGAAGATTAAATATGAATCGATGTGAAATGTATTACCGGAAAACCCACGATAGATTTTTTATTGTATTTCTTCCTTTCGTTTTACATTACCTCAAGTTAATAAATAAACGTAAATTCTAATTATACATATGGATGATGAATATGGTGAAGGTCGAAAAAGAGAACCAAGAAGCTGAAATAGAGCGTAGGTGTGGCATTAGCGTAGCGTGGGGGGTGCGGGGGGGCGGTCCGCCCCGGGCGGCATTTTTTGGGGAAAATTTCAAAAATCCATTAAATCACATTTGTTTAATTAAAAACTGGAAAAAAAATCGCCTGCGGCGCTATTTTTCTCTTTTTGTACTATATCAGTATCTAAATTTAAGTAGTCTCACTTGAAAAAACTTCGCCTGCGGCGCTATTTCATCTCTTTTTAGGCCATATCAATATCAAAATGTTAGTTATCCCACTCCAACCTAGAAGTTCTTTATAATTCCTGTACATTTTCGTGAATTTTGGATTTATATGCCTAATAAGGGGGGCGGCGGATTTGATTTCCGCCCCGGGCGGCAGAAACCCACGCTACGCCACTGAGATGTGGACTTGCCGCATTTGGAAAACTTTCTTTCGCATATCCTAAAATCTCCGAAATACCTCAACTATCTGAAGAAAAGAGTTTTCGACTGATGCATTCTGCCAGTCGCAACATATCTACGGTATTGAAACCGTTTGTTTTAATGAGGCGAATCACGCAAAATTTGTTGTAACACACTAACACAGAGAGCCATGGAGAGGAGAATGCTGAGTATTTTTGAGAAATAGACGGACAAATGAGTGGATACGAGAGATTTTTGCAATAGTAAATTCAAAATTATTATATCAAAGAAAAGGAAAAAAAATACATGCAAATATTGGATATTCATTCCTATTTAATTCGCATTTCTTGTGGAGTCCATTTATATTAGACTCCAGCCATATCCAGATACAAATATGCAGTGTTCTTTTTAGATATATTATTTATATTTATTTATTTACTAAAATAATCCACTCTCCGGCATGACAGCTTTGAGGCCTTTGCGCCGAAAATGTGCAGATATGTACAAAATATATATTAATAAGTAAATCAATCAAATATACCTATTCGGATGAACATACATCAACTTCCCTCATAATATCGCTCCAACGAGCTGCCCCAGCACCGAACATATTGTTCAGTAAAAAATAAAAAGAATTTTCTATAAAATCGAGATAAACGTATTTAACTATAGGTAACTACAAATTGTCTTGCTCTCTGAAAGCATAAAACAACAGAAACCATTGCTTTCTCTTTCAAGTATATGAATTCGTGTGAAGTTAAATAAAAGAACTCCAGAAGAAAAAAGTTCTATGCACAACAAAACGTAAGATTTTTCTTATACATGTCCTAATGAAATAATGATTAGGTACCTACCCTACGGCCTATACTACCGTCAGCTACCAACTACATACTTTGTACTTCCGAAACTATTGATATGAAAAATGAATCGAATCATTAATAATAATAGGCCTTTGTATAAAAACTTCTATTATTAATAAGCCTTCGGTGTGAGCGACAAAATTACAGGCTCGGGATTTTATTCAACGCCAAATTATATATAAAAAATGGTCCCCGTAGAAAAACTCATAAGAATATTATACTCAACATGAATAAATCCCAAAAAAGACAAAAGCCGTTCAGAAATATCTGTAACGGATAAAAGCCCAAACTTTCTAGTTGGATTCTATTAAATTAATTATTTATAAAACGTTGACTATTTTATTGTCCGTCCCATTTTAGTTCCGCTTATTTATTTTTGTTTATTTTCTAATCTATGCTAGTTCCTAACTTACTTACTTACTTCTAGTCATTTGCGTTTCACTACTGGACATAGGCCTCTTCTAAATTCTTCCACTGTCTTCTGTCTTGGGATATCTGCTGCCATCTATGACCCGTAAGCTGGACAATGTCATCTGTCCACCTTTTCTGTGGTCTTCCTACGCCTCTTTTGTTCTCACAGGGCCTCCACTTCAGGATTTTAGGTGCCCATCTGACACTGCCCTGTCTTGCCACATATTTCTAACACACTTAAAAATCCTACACTAATAGATAAAATAAAATTTGTTTTCAAAATCCAATTGGATTTGAGCTTTTGTCCCTTGAGCATATTTCCAAAAGAATTTTGTTATGTTTTCGGATTTATTCATGTTGAGCATTATTCTAATGGGTTTTTCTACGGTCACGAATAAAAAACTAAATAAATCAAAGGGTTAAAATAAATAATGTAAATAAAAAAATTATGTGTTGTTCTTTCATTCACTTGCATCCTTTCAAGAACGCGGCATTTGTATTCTCGATTTAATACTCGGAATAGTGTGATAGGATTTTATGTTTTATGTTATACGAATTGAAGGTTGTGTTTGGAATGTTTGTATTAAAAGTGGGCGGCTCTCAGTGCAGTGAAAGAGTGGTGTATGAGGCGGGATGTTGTACAACACAGAGCACCTCCGGCTCCGTCACTTATTTGTACATTGTACAAGTTCCTTCCTACTTACAGTACAAACCAGTGGCGTAACTAGGGGGGGCGGGGGGGGCGGTCCGCCCCGGGCGGCGCATTTCAGGGGGCGGCAAAATGGCACGACATATAAAAAAACATCTTGATAAAACACACAAATTAAAAAAAATCTTTGAATTTTTTAAAAATAATTATGAATAACTATTAAATTATATTAATTTTCATAAAAAAATTTGCTTGCGGCGCTAATTAATCCTGTTCGCGTCTTAGGTACATATTATTTATAGGTGCTCAAATAAGATAGATTTTCGATATCTTATGACTAAAATTTCGTTACTTCTTGCATGGTCGCTTCCCCAATACAATACATGTATTCATATGTGTTACCTATTACAGAAAGATTCACCACCAGGTTCATCATTTCACCCATTTGTCCAAAAAATTTCGCCTGCGGCGCTCTTTGTATGGTGTTTTTTATATCTTTTTTTGTGATATGTACTTATCTTCTTAATATTTTTATTTAAAGAAAGTAAACAAAACTACAATATGACGTTCATTTTCATTTAATTTTATGAAAAAAATTCGCCTGCGGCGCTATTTACGTGCTTTATTATGCCACATCTATATTAAAATTTTAGTTTTTCTCGCCTAGCTTCAAAACTGCAGACACCAAAATGGGTAGGTATGTACTTACTTGTATAGGTACCTTAGGGTCGGGTGGGGCGGCATTTTCAGAGTCCGCCCCGGGCGGCACTTATGCTAGTTACGCCACTGGTACAAACTACAACCTATTGTGATATAATAAATAATACAATATCCAGTTACACTCTTTCTGTGTCTTACCTTACACCATTCATAATCTACTTTATTTTAATACCTACTTAGAAGTGCATGGTTATTGGCTACGTACTCAATTAAGTTGTAAATTAATTTATCCCTAGATATTTTCTATCCATGGATAAATGAAGGAAAGCGGGACAACACCCCAACTGCCCTTGTGACCACATCGTCGAAGAATGTCAGTTCGCTAGGTTCAGCGGCACAATGGAAGACATCCATAACTTATCTCCTGAGGCAATCCAATACCTGAGCTCTCACGACTGAAGAAAAAATAACTAGGTACTTAATTAACTGAAAGGTAAAATAATACAATCGTACTTGTAGCACCATCTATCCCTTCTGAATAATGTATGTAAAAAAAATACTTAGGTTTGAAACCTCGCAATGAATAATGTAGGCTATGTACTCGTAGGTACGAGTAGTACATTATAGATTTGTCGTCCGAAGTATAAAAACCGCGTTTGAGTCAACTTTTGGTATCTTAAGTTTTTTTTTAGCGAAATGGGTATTTCAACCTTAGAATATCAATTTGAATCTGAATTTCTATGCTAATCAACCCCCTATTTTTCAACCCCTATTCCACGTAGGCATCTGTACTAAATTAAATACATGGACTATACTAGATGTTGTAGGTATAATACGCGGTTCTCACTTAGGACGGCACAGCTATTTGCAGGACGGACTTAGCCAAATTATATACGTGTAAGTACATTGGCAAGCAAGTATAGGTAGACACTTACAAGTTTCTTTTAGATAGGTACCTAACCTACCTACATTACATACGTAGGTACCATTCGTGTAAAACAGGCTTCCATTATCATCTCGACATGGCCGTGGCGGCCGCGATCAAAGAACATTTTGGAATAATGTCTCACTCCATTCAGAGTTCAGCATTCTATAGTATTAATATAATATTATTATATTCACCATCACCATTCTATTGGGAAGGATTAACAGCGTTTAAACGAGCTGTTAGCGGTCCAAAGGTGCAGCATAATTTCTAATAAAAGTGTCGTCATAATTCATTGATATTCTTGCACCAATACTCCATGGGTATTCTTATAATAATAATATAAAGAGTTAACATTCATTTAATTTACACCTTATGGCAAATATACTCGCATTTGTATGAGAGAAAAATACATATCACCTACCTACAACTAATGTTCACTGAATTCTCATACATGATTAATTTTATAAGCCTACGTACCTATTTATTTGCTATTTTATCAACAACTGCTTTAATATGATTTATTATATGGTGCTTCAATCAATCGACCCAATCAATAATTCCTATTCTATCAGCCCTCTGCTCACAACTGCTGGATGTAGGCCTCTCATCATTCGTTTCCATTTCTCTCTTTCGCATCCAGGTTCTGATGCCGGCCTGATCGACCACCTTCTGTAGGATCTTCTAACACTTACACCAGGTAATGTTACGTGACCTTTCTAATGCTACCCAGTACTTATATCAAGTAATTCCAGTAGGTATCTAATTCCGATCCTTCAGTAAACCAAAGTCCTTATATTTTCATGCATACTTATATCGTATTTACAAAGATAAATACACATTACCATTGTATTACTTACCTACATAGTTATCTATCCTGTTTTACGAATGAATGTATGCAAGCACGTATCCAAGGGGGGGATAGTTGAGATACCCCCCCCCCCCCCCCCCCCCAAATCTGGCGCATACACATTCTCGATTTTTCTCGATTCGATTTTTTTGTAACGATTTTATGTAGATATATGATACATACTTAAAATGTAAAAAATTTCGCCTGCAGCGCTATTTACATGGTGTCTTTCTTACTATATACAAACACCAGGTTAATCACTTCACCTGCTCTTCTAAAAATTTGGCCTGCGGCACTAATTTTTTGGTACGTTTACTATAGGATAGTAAATTTCTTTCACATAGGTGTTTGATTGAATAAATCCCCCCGAACCAAAAGTCTGGATACGTGCTTGAATATATGTAGACACGACGTCATATGGTACACCACATTTAAAGCATTTGTCAAGGGAGGAATTCCTTTGTCCCTCATCCATATGACACTTTGGAGGACTGTAAGCTGTGAGTCTCATGTAAAACATAATAAAGCCAAACTACACACAAACACTACATCCTAATAATGAATTACTCCACCTCAACTCAATACAAAAGCATTTTATTAATAATTCCATTTATTTTTAATCTTTTTATGCATTCCGAGTCCACCATCATAAGACGAGTTTTTAATTCTCTTTCATCAAATCTATTCAATGAAATGTTTTGATGTTTTAATTAATGGTCTGATGCTTGGGTTTGACTAAATGAGAATATTAACAGGTGCTTTACATAATATGTAATTCATTATTCCTCTTCTTATTCAGCCCTCTTCCCTCTACTGTTGGACGTAGGTTTCTTTCATCCCATTACACTCGTCTCTGTTCCTCCCCCTTCACATCCATATTTTTCTGGCTTGTTACCTTTTAGAAAGTCTTCCGACCCTTCTGTTTTTCGTCCAGGGCCTCCACTGCAAAATTATGTATGCCCATCTACTATTCATTATTGTTCTCAAACTACGAGTATGTCTCAGTTTTGTATTTCCTCTCAAAAACAATGAAATGGTAAAATGTCTCTATCAATCGAATACAAATTATTACGTTATACGGGTGGATTGCCATAATGTAAATAAATAAATAAATAATAATTATATTAGATATACATATATGTATCTACTTTTATTAATTTATATGTATAGTATAGTTAAAATACAAAATCTTTAATTTTTTTTAAGTACCTACACTAGGGTGCTTCTTAAAATTGAAATTTCGAAATGTTAATGGGACACCCTGTTATTCTGTTCTCCTATGTAAAAAATGGAACTACAATTTTTTTCAAAATTTTTAAACATGGTTTAGGGGTCGCTACTCGGTTTTGAAAATTTCATAATTATATTAGTATTAAAATCAGTTTGATACACCGGCCTGGCTGGGGTACGCCTAGGGAAATAGAAACTCAACTAAAATAATGTATTATGTTTTTTGCTGTATTCGATGGATATAAATAAAGAGAAAAAAAATATTTAAAAAAATGTTTGAATTTTTTTTTTCATATACTTAGTAAATTTTCTTTAAGTGGTAGCGACCCCTAATAGTTACTGAAAAATTCTAAAAAAAAATCTGTAGCATTTTTTTATAGCACAGAATAAAAAACAGGGGTGTCCCATCGAAAATTCAAAAAAAAAATTTTTTCGACCATATAAGAAGCACCCTAACCTACACAGTACACACATTAGTATCATTGTGTTATTTGTGAATCTTCAATAATATTCTTAGTTTAGGAACTTAATACATATCTTCTTCTTCTTCTCATTAGCAATTATTAATCCCACATGGTGGTGGGGTCTGCTTTTCTTATGTTTCGCCGCCACTTTGCTCTGTCTTGCGCATCCTCCGGTAGAACATCACTCTCTTAACTTAATACATATCTATCTTCTTTTTATTCTTCTCAGTCGGTCTCTCGGTTACGAGGATAGTAACCACAATAATACATATAAAGAAGTTTATACCTATTCGCTAAGAAGACTTATGCTGGATTTCACCAACTTCTTGGGTGAGGAATAGTATGAGATTGGAGCCACTCATCATTATTTTTCATACAAAATTTTTACTAGTTGGCTCGCTATCTCCGCTATTCCTCAACTAAAAAGTTGGTGAAATCCAGTACCTATTACAATTGCATAGTAAATCGTTAACACACAAAACATGAAGATATAGGGGTATACATTGTACGTAGATAGATACAAAAGCAGTAAAATTGCGAAATAATTAGTTTCCCATACACTATCATTCAGTTTCCTATTAATATTTGTTAGCGATCCTTACTTATACAAATCTGTATGACGATGTTATTGCTCGCTATTGTGAACTTTATTCAAAATGTTTGTCGAAAACTGACACCAATGTGAGAAAATACTACATATAAAAGAGAAATGTTTATGCACTTGAAGATTATTAAAACCTGGTGTAATGAATGGAAATATAAGTACTTAAACTCATTGCAGAATTCATGATGATATTAAATCTTTAATGTCTTGAAAATATGAAATAGTAATGGCTACATTATGTGTATTTTTTATGAATCCATAAATCTGGAAGAGTGATTGTATGTTGCAAACAATGTATAAAGTTTAACATACACAATAGAATGTGTCAAAACAAAAACCAAACGAAGTCATAAATGTCAATGGTGGATGTTACTTGTATCACTTGTGTCTATGTAGTCTTGTAACTATAAAAGTACTACGGTGATGTTTCAACCTTGTAATTCTAAACAAGATCTTCTTCTTCTGAACAAGATGTTATTTAAAAAAAAAACTCATTTCACAAAGAATGTAGGCACCTAATACTGAATTTATTTTACATGTGAAAATGGCAGATGAGTAAATGACAAAAAGTTTTTTTTTTCATCGTGTTATAAGATGTCTCTGCTCCATTTTTCGTCAATAAAAAGATTCAAAAACAAGTCCGATATTCATACTTAATGCCTATCTATTGCGGAGTAAGCTGAAAGTACAGAATATCAGACTCCTTACACACGTCACACATTATCTTAGCTTCCATCACATTCATCATACCTGGCTCTATGATTTCTCTTACTCAAAACGCATCTACTCTTGAGGATTTGATGATCGGTTCAGAATATGACAAAACAATTATTCAGGCGTTTGTCAGTGTATGCTGTATGTATATACATTTTCTGAAATTCTAGTTTTTAATGTAATGATAATACGATGTCAAAAATTGAAAAATACTCGAATTCGTATAAGGTACAATTTATGGTTTAAACATGTGCAAACATCATAAAATATTCAATTTTTAATAGTTTTAGGAAGACATCATACAGTTCAATTTAAAATAGATATCCCAACCTAGATAATAATAAGTACCTAATGCATCATGAATAAAAGAATAATAGTAAAATACTGAGAAATTGAATAAATCATTAGGAAACATAGAAGTTTACATTGTTTAAAGACGAATTGAAACAATAAACACAATAATCTTTTATTCGTATGAATTTCTCCTAATAATTACAGATTGTACTTGCTTCAGGGTGTCCTCTGCTCCAGCCATGGGGGGGATGTTACTGACTCTTGTAATAATATAAGTTCCTTGAAGCTTAGAAACTTTTCTAGCAATGACATTATCCAATGGCATCCAATTATGGTAATAGTAATCTAGTGTTCTACATTGTTCACTGTTTGGTTAATATTTTTGTTTTCTTCACCATACGGGTGCTGAATTGTTTTAAAATGTGTAACCGAACTATAAAAGAATTAAAACTGTGACTTCAAATCTATTGTTTATGGAAAGAAAAAAAAACAATAGGGAATACTCTCAGGGCTGTGCTTACAGTAAGTATAGGTACACAATTGTTTTTGGCTTTTGGTGAACAAAATACAGAGATACATGTGTTAATATATAAATATAAATTATAACATTTGTTCACTAGGGTGAGCTTACTACGATATCTGCTAGATAAGCCCACTATTCCAATTTACGCAGCCTTGAAGATGACATATTATAGTGTAATTTTAATACCAACGCTAATATTTTTCAACACCTTGAAAAAAAATGTTAAGTAAATATTTATTGCTAATTGTTATTTTCGAATTAAATTGACGTACCAGTTCATATTCAAACCTTCTGTTACAATAATTGCCAAGCTCTCTCTCACTGCTAATGAAATGGGACGTTCATCTGAAACGATTTTTTTTTAATTAAAGACAATCCACCCGTCAACGAGTGATTTATGTTGATTATTAAATTCATGACATGAAAAAAATAATAATAGGTGTTTGTAGCATGTAGCATCACACTATGAATTAGCTATATTTAAAAACGTTTATTGTAGTAATCGCTGGTGACACCCCTGAAAAACATATGTTTTTTTTAATAGTTGATAAACAATGATACAAATTGTGTATGAAATGGTGTTTACTTGCATATTTATATAACAAGAGAGAAGATTCATTTAGCAGATTTCTGACGAATTGTTCCTACTGTGATGGTGTATCACAATACTGCATTATTCTTATACAAAATACTCTAAGATATAATATGCAGTGTCTTGCTGTGAGAACGTGCTAGCATTGTCTCATTGTGCTCACTGAATAATGTCATCTTGATGACTTTTTATTTTCAAACATTTTTTCTAAACATTTAGATGTTTATTGTTTTACATACAGTAATGTCTAATGTCCTGTCCAAGATTGTGAAATCACATTTATTACATAATAACAATGATAACATGTGTTTCTATTCCAACAGAACGTTATTTTTTTAAAAATCATGAATGGAATTTTTTAGATACGTATAAGATACCTAATAAATCTGATCTTGTAGAAAAATAAACCAAAAATACATCTTTCTACACTTCCAATCCAATTAAGAGTAAGTTATTTTATAATGGAGATTTTCTGATTTAATTTGCAAAACTCTAAAAATCAACCCGATCTCAGTAGATGCTGGTAGTAAAATATGTAGTACACGTTCCGTCTCGACTTAACCACCAGCCTTCAAGGCATAGCGGTTAGAATAACGGTTTATCAGGTTGAATGATTGGGTTCGATTCTCGGCCGCGGCAGACGGATGAACTGGAATTGGCAAATGTTACTTCTAAAGCGACCACATTAAACCAGCCGACGACTGGTGTAATATCTATCTTTAGCTGTATATCTTCTGCCTCTGAGGAAACTCTTTGCAAAACTTCTCTATTCAGAAAGGGTTTTAGAAATAACACACAATTATTGTGCAATTCCGCGTAATACTGTCATCTGGATATCATTGTGATTATGTTCTATGATAATATTTCATGATGGAATGTGACGCATCCATGTCTTGTCTGCAATAGGTATTTCCCTCAGCAGGTGGGCCTTGTATAAGAATCCCATCCATCAAACTGATCAACATTGATCAGTCCTCCTCGCATGACACGCATTGTTGGACAATGTTATCGTAAATAATAAAAAAAACACTCTTTTTCTAACCCCCTTTATTCAGTAGGCTTGCATTGTTTGTCCATAGTGGAACATTTGTGATCAAATACCGTATTAAGGGAAGATCGAAGAAATGATATTCAAAAGAATTATTTGATTTTAATCGATGTTACGGTTTCACGAAGGTGACGTATTGAGATGTCAATGATTTTTTTATAATATATTGTGGATAAAATACTTCAACTTTAGTGCTGAGTAGTAACACATACTTATAATAGCAATGTGGTTACATATACACTTTTGAAATAAGTGCAAAAATAGGTAAATTTTCTTTAGGATTTTTCCCTACCAATTACCAACTACCAAAGTACCAACACAGCTACGTGAGCGTATAGGTGAAAAAAAGTAGTTAAAAGACTACGACAATGTCTTTCTTATGATAGGTATCTTTCCATTACGTATGGTGTTCTGTATTTTAATATTATTTTTACCTAAAAGCAAATAATTATGATATAATAACGAGGGCACCAACTTGACAGAAAGGAAAGGTGACATTTGGGATGTAAACGATACAAAGTCCAAGGATTGGAACTGTAGTTTGCAACGAGACTGGATGTGTAATATTAAAATATCGGCAGGTACAGTTTATTCTGCAAATGCGGTTCCAGAAATAAACAATAAGCATAGCATATAGTGGCCTTGATTGCATGAAGTAAAAAATTGGAAATTGGAAATGCAGGCTGGTTGTTTTGACTTGGGACTAGCAGCTCATTACATATTTGCATGCATCAACATTATTATTAAGAACCTCTATTATTTGATTTCAGGATACTTGGATCCTATCTATGATATCTCTAATTTTATTTATAGGTACCTAATTATTATTCGTAGGTACTGTATAGATGTCTACCTACCTATTCGTCTGATTGTCAGTAGGTATTAGGTATATATTTGTGTTGAATTTTATGTTCTTATGTGTTTTTATTAATTCTCCTACATGTTTACAGCCTGCTAATAAAATTCAATAAACCTACATACATTTACAACCGTGTTAGTTTACACTTAACACTAACAACAAATCACTATAAATCAGATGTTCGTGATATTATAGACATATAGCATAACATGTATTGGAAAATATATAACCAGAATTATTAATGTTAATCTAACCATACCATACGTCGTAAAATTATCTTTAATAGTAGAGGAATATTCATAGCTAAAAGAAAGATCATTCGAGGATTATATCAAGTAGGTAAGTAAATATTCTAAATGATCAATGCAAATTAATTAAAAGTTAGCTGGAGTTAGCGGTTTCCCATTAGGTACCGTATCCAACATCAGCAGTAAAATTAGGTTTCGCGCTTGCTTAATTTATAGCTTCGTGTATGCAGAGTTCAGAGTGATCGATTACGTGATTCGTTTATAGATTTTTTCAATGAATAGTAAAAATGTCTTGTTTTATTGCAAGTGCAACATACCTGTTCCAGTTTAATTTAAATTTCATTGATACTAACATTTTGTATACTAATCATTTCTTATAAAATGAATAGCTCTTGTTAATTAAATCACTATGTCTAATTTGACTGTTTTACTGAATATATAAAGAACGTTCAATTTAATTTCTGACGACCAAGCTTGCTTGCGAAATTTGTCATTGCCCAATGCCCAACTTTCAAACTTTTTCCTTTGAGGGATGTGATATACTTCTTTTGACCATACGATAAATAAATAAATAACCGTTTTATGAACATCTGATGGATTAATGTTTCACTGAAATGATGCTTTGCTAATGTTAGTGTGGTACGTGAAACAGTAGACCAGTAGTAGATGTCTCCACACGTTGCGATATTATTCTAATTCGCAGAAAAACTCTCTATATTAGGATTTTTCTCCCGTTTCAATCAACAGGTGATCAACTGTCAACCAAACACGACTACCAAGTGGTATTCCTCTACGACCTCCCGAGGTGTTGCAACAATTTAAAACATTCAAGAGCAACACAATGTTTTGTTTAGTGTAACAACACGACAACACAATATAAAATAACACATTACAGCAATAAAACTTTGAAAGTTATTTACAACGTATCCTTTTGTGAAGTCATAATTATTTCAAAAACAAAATTCTACAATCCAACAAACAAGGAAGTTGGACTTTTATTCATCTTGTGTAACATCGTTAGGGCCACAATAGTTTTTATTACGGTTTCGTTTTCTGGAAATGCTTTTGAAGAAAAGAAGAGAAAAAAATCAAAACCTTTTGGTATTTAATGACGATCATTAATGAGAATATTGTTAACTTTATTCATCAGTGTTTTCATTTATTGTTTCATTGTGGACAATGCTCGCTCGAAGATAAATTTCAAATTAGTTGTGGTTTTTGATAATTTTCCATGGTTAATTGTGGTTTTATGGCAGTAATGATGACCATATTATGGTATAAATATGTTGGTATTCTCTAATATCGTTAGTAAAAAAATTTACAATTAATTCATATTATAATAAAATAAACAAATTTTTCACATGTAATTCGTTATAACAGTTAATTGTTAATTAAATCTAAGTATAATATTGATCGCACATTTAAACAACACCTTACAGTAAGTCAGCTTCATAAAATCTATATTCTAGAAATCAAGACACGTATGTCCTATAGGATGAAATCAATGTAGAAATTCCTCAATGCATACTATTTATTTTAATTATGGCAATTTTAATCGTTATTTATTTAACGAGTGACCTATTCAATGATTGATATAAATTTTAACAACAATGGTATTTACGAAATGACAACATCCTTCAATATGAAGACAACCATGCTTACTGATTCAGTTTAATTCAAGCATTCAAATTCTACTTAGGTATACGCAAAATATAGTTGTTATTTTAGTTATTTTATTTAATCTTCTGTTACATCTGAATCTGAAGATCTGAAGTTATTTTTTTGACATCACTGCAAAATGGTTTCATGAGTAGAAATTATTTGAAGTTTATTGTTTAAATATTAGTACAAGTTACATAATATATTACAAAATATTTCAATGTTTTCTCTTTGCAAGTATAATGTGTTCACTGTTCGAACAAGTTTATATTCCCAAAGGAGTAATAATGGTGAGAGAAAAAAAAAAGGATTATGAATAAAAGCATAACTTTAGATGGGCATGGAAGTTATGTCAGAGACCATCACGTCAACAATGCAATAGAAGATTCACATCCCAACACAAGACAAGTCTCATGGATGGTCCAAGAGCCATAAATCAACATTTTACAACATGTTTACATTTTTACTTATTAAATAATGTAATTTCTTTATTTTATGTTTTGTATGGTATTCCTTTCACAGGCTTTAAGTTGTTTATTGCCGTCATATATTTTTGGTTTATTCCTCTTCGTGGGATGGTCTGCTTTGTGACTTGGAAATTGTAATATGAATATTTTTTTTAGAGTTTATTGTTTTATTGCGTCTATTCTCTGTTTCAATGCTGTGATACGTTTTAAATATTTTCCAATGGGGAGAATCATTGATAATATTTTACGTAATATAATCAAATCATATGGATATCATATATTCCTAAATCAATCACTCATAATAGATTTTGATATATATTTTTATATCACATTATGTCTTTGTAATTTATGCTCCATATAGGATACATAAAATAGAATATCGTTTTCTATGAATACTTTATGGATTTTGTATAGATATTCCTATATCAGAATCAGAGTTTAGTAATTTACATGTGAATCAGCTTGATGGCATTTATGTGGAAATACGTGCATGAATATAATATAATTATTAAACCTATGTATACCATCTCTTCTTCTTCTTCTCAGCCCGAAACCGTCCCACTCCTGAACGTAGGCCTCCTCCAAGCTTCTCCCCCCCCCCCCGTTTATCTTGCGCCTTCTGTATCCATGCTCCACCTGCAAACTTGACAATGTCATTTCTGCAGCGGAGTTGGGGCCGTCCGGGGTTTCTTTGTGATATTCTAGGGCGCCAGCACAAGAGACGTTTCGGTCATCTGTCGTTTGAGCTACCATCACCACCTGTAAATTCTTCTTTCTGCTTGAATTGTGCTACAAGATGAGAAGTGTCAACATCCATTTACTCTGAAATAATGTACATTGTATATCACTAATAATTGCTATCCAATCTTCCTGAAAGTATACAATATGTATTATACATATTTCCTTATTTGGTTATAAACTTGCTTAGACAGGCTACAGATTTTAATAACAAGATTACTACCCATACTAGTACTTTGACTCTTTGGTTCAAATTCGAAATAACGTAGGTACTGTGATCATATCACTGACTGTACATCTGTACAAGTAGTGAGCCTAGCTACGAACAGTCGTACCTGTAATATTTTATTATTTTGTTGAAATTTTGATAAAATCTTTATCTTCCTGCACGAGACACAAAGATAATTTATTGTTTTCATTATTACGATGAATACTACTTCATATATCTATTAATAATTGTTATAGTGCATATTATAGCAGTTATAAATTAGATTTCACATGAAATGATTAAGTACCAACATTTTGACTGTGTGACCACGCCTCACTAATGCTAACCGTTAATTACGGTTTCCTTCTGATACTAGACCAGATAGGTTCCTATTTCTATACTTAAGTAAGTCTATAAGCCTCTACTATGTACAGAAACAATGGATTTTTTATCATAAGAGTAGATATCTTAGTAAAAATTCAAAACATAAAATTGGTCGTTCTAACCAAATAAAATGTGATCTGAACTTCGAGAAACTCTTGTGCTTCAAACTGCTTTTGCCAGTTTCTTTATTGTTTGCAATTAAAAATAGGTTTATTATACATAAATTTGGAAATCATAACAATTTCCTATGTCTTACGGAAAAAAAGCACATTTTGTCCTGAAAACTTCGATACGAGGGACGGAAGCGCGACAACAGTTTATAATATTATACACCAAAAAATACCGAGGAGTGAAATCAAGAAAAACTGGGTTCATTATTCATAGCGCGAATTAATAATATGTTTATACATAAACATGTACATATACTCAGTTCTATTGATATATTAGAAATATTATGTGGGTAACACATATCATTATATTGCTTGATAACTTCTCAAAAACTAGAGATATTTTTGTACTCGTTCCTGCAATAGACGATATTTTTTTTATCGTAATCTAGGAAAATGCATCCGTTAATTAACTAGACGCATATTGTCACCCATTAACATTGTGCGTGTTCCTAAATGTTAATATTTTATCTAAACGACTTCCATCATTATAATATAATATAAAATATATTATTTAATAGAGATAGTAATTGTTTTATCCTCCGTAATGTCTTCATCATAAAATAATAATTATTAGGTAGGTTAGAGTTGTGTGAAAGTGATGTTTATTAGGAAGAATTACCATATATTATTAATACATGGGCCTCCACTCTATAATCAAATTAGTATGCACCCTAAAACATATTTGATAACACCGCATATGCCACGGAATGTGTTATGACAATTTATATTAAAAGTAGGTAGATGTACCTACCTTAATTCGTTATTTAGGCAGCAATAGCGAGTGGTGATCTCTACTCAATAAACTATTGAACTACATTCATATATTAGACTGGCAAGCTTTGTATTGACAAGTTTTCGCCAAAACATGTTCAAGTTCACCTAACGAAATAAATAGGGTTACGCGTATTTGATTCTCAAGCAAATTATGCAGATAGCATCACATTATAACTCTATTACTTCCAAATCTTGTATCATTTACCAACTAATTACATACAATTATACTAATATTAAATGAAACTCGAGTAAGACTAACAATAATCATGTTAATATTTGTTGAATATTCTCATAATTTAGACAAATAGTAATTTTATAATCCGAATGGAAATGTTGATATTATCTATCGCTGTACTACAAGCAACATATCACATCTGTTATTAAGAAAAATAAAACTAAAATAACCGTAACAAACATAGAAATACGATTCAACCTATAATTTGTTAATAATGTGTTAATTACCGAAAGAGAACAAACAATATATATATACCAAGTAACTATAACTATATACATATTTCTTACTTAGTAACTGCCTTGTTGATTAGATTACAATCAAACGGATAATAATTGTGTAGCCACTTGAAAATAAACTAAAATAAATATTGTCAAAAAGCGAAACAATAAAAAATGCTTCATCTTGTTGCATATGACTGAGATAATAATATGATTTAGTTGGTGTAAAACACGAAAAACTCACCCATTAGTTGTATACGTTATCTAGCTCTATTGTTGGTTTTAACTTTTATTTATTGTAATTTGCAAATAATAAATAAATAAATAACTCTAAAAAAACGCCATATAAATTGTTGTCTGCGACCGATCTTATTAAATCTTGTCATTGCATTGTTTAAAAAAAATGTTTATAGTCTGGAAAATAAATCATAACTATTTTAATTAATTTCATACAAAAGTGAGCATATCTTGCTACAAACATTGGTAATCGTTTATTAAAAAAAATATGGTCTTAAACTCTTTCCCACAAACTCATAAAATTCCAATATAAGAAAGAAGCCATCTATCTCTTGAGTGTTTTTTCGGTTTTCCTTACTGCGCGTGTTGCTTTGGTGATTGACCGAGCTTTCGCTCCCATTGCCGGTACCATCTTTAGGATGAAAGCCTACAAGATTAAAAGTACTTAACAAGATTTACGAATAATTAATTGCATATAAACTCAGATAAATGTGCCTGAAACCTACACAGAATCCAACGACCGACAAGACGTTTCAGGATTTGTCTGTCTGCACGAAAATCTTTTAATAAAGAGAATACCTAGTTTTAGTGAAACACCAACACTCATACTACGTATACCTAATTAGGAAGTTTGTCATAGGTTTTGAAATATTAGATCAAGTCTAAATCATTAATTATATCATCAAATTGATTAGTTATTCTAAGAAAAGATAATAAGCGTAGTCAATATTTCTCATAGATCTGAACTCAATCGCCCTTCAGTAGCCAGTACAGTAGTGAGTTGAGTAGCCACAAGTGGTGTTAGTTATAATTTGACAACAATAACATAATTCTATAATGACCTTATGATCCGCACCGCATATACCTAATAAGATCTCCTACTTGTGATAAGGATGCGCCGTCATAAAATAATAATATTCTCCCCTTTTCCCTGTTTTCACCACCAGGGATGAACATTAAACACCTCTCCTTTGAGCAGATTGTTCTAATGTATTTCACAATTCACCGATAAAAATACGAACTTGTTTTATTAATTATTGAACAGACAATTTGCTGTGCATTTAGGTGTGTTGTCATCTCTTCATTATGTGTTTTCAATAGTTTGTGCGAGTCGTGGAAAATTCTTATAACTTTATAACACAGTCAGCCAAATGGAAACTTTTACAAAAATCTTCTCATCGTGGGTTAGTAAAAACGGATTTTTCCGATAAGCTCACGCTGGTTAATAAAAATCAACTAACTATGTCATACATTTATTTGTCTATATTATTTTTGGCATATTACAATGGAAAAACAGGTCATAACACACTATTCCAATATACATAAGTAAACTGGGAGAGTATATTGTGATATCGAGATTTCCACCAACAAACAAAGTAATGTATTAGGCTAATAATAATTAAGTTTGTCAAGTGTTTAAAAATGAACCAAACAAGCAATTTGTTCATGTGCAGAAAAGTACGCATTTGTGTATATAAATGAAGATGACTGCATACTTGCATAGTATCAGGTCGGCGAGAAAATGTGAATGATAATTTATAAATTAAACGAGTGAATTTTAAGTGTCACCCCTAACTGCCTCAATACAACAACAAGCAATGTACAGAATAGAGAAGTGGAAAAGTAAGCGGCCAGCCTTCCTCGTGTTTTTACATGGTTTTGTGGTTTTACATAATAATTATTTATTTGATGGCTTTATTCCGACTACATAATAATATGAATTATTACCTATACACATTTACTTATACCACTATATAGTTCCAACACAAGATGAATTTATTAATTAGAAAATACTCATTCAAAAGGTGCTATGTTCAATAATAATTCATTAACTCACAAGCACGTTGGCTAATATCATTTTCTAAGATCATTGGGATTTTAAGCTTGGTTTGATAAATAATTTTAATTCCAAGCTCGGTAGACCTTTAACGATTTGTTAGGGAGACAAGTACACTGAAGGAATGTAAGTTAAGGGTAGGGTTTGTCGGGGGGCTCCCTTCTGGCTAACCCTAAACCCACCTCTTAAAAATATTTTGCAAAGAAGTGCGGGTAAAGAGGACGCTATATGCGCCTGTGCTGCCTGGGGATTCAATAAAGACCTTTAACTATTTTTATTGTGGTAAGAAAAAAAATCAGTCCTTAATACGTTTTTTGTAGCTGGCTTTTTAGGACCGTCCAAAACTGAAAAACCTGAAGATGAGAGACGGCCCAACTAAAAAGCCATCAACATGGGATAGGTAGGTACTCCAAGGACGTAATAAACCTACCATATTTTTAATTTTATGTCCACATCAGACGATTTTACATGATATAATAGTGCTACTATAAACATTTTATTTATTGATCTAATAAAAGGAAGATAGTTCGTTTTGTAGAACAGATAATAGTTACACATGTCTAGATGCGCTAACTACCGATGTGCCTATTATATTATTATTATCAGGGGGCTGTTAATTAAAACGACGGTTGATTGTTATTATGAAAAGGTATATATCATTTACCAAAATGTAAATTACAATCTGATATAAATCAAATGGATTTTTTCGTAATTTATGACTTTATTTGTTTTATGTTTTTGTTACAGTTTTATTGCTATTGTGTATAAGCTCGTTATAATCTTAAAGACCTTCTTTTCTATTACAGAATTATCGGGTATATATACCTACACACCATACATTACATCTCATATACCTACTAGGTATACATATCTATATGCAAACTCGTAAAATGCTGGGAAAATATTTATTGATAAAAAGATAAACATACAAAACTATGTAATCGTTCCATCTACGTAATATTTCTTTATATACGTACTCGTAGTAATAAAGCTTTTCGCTGATGACAATGTTAATTAATTTAGGTGGGTATACTTACTCGTAGCTATTTAGTATCAGCTATCTACCTAACTTATTTAAGTTCATTCATTACTGATCAATGATCATAATTCATAAGCTTCAAACATAGGTAAGTACGCAGTATTACGTGTACCTAAATATGTTTGTACCAACGGGTATTCAGAGAGTGCTGGAAAATAAATGTCTTTCGAGTACTACAATACATAATTTATCAAAATTTTAATAGTCCCTTTAGAACAGGGAAATGGTCTTAATGCCAAAATGTTAAAATGGATGGTCAGGGTGTTGCTTTACATCCAATTATTGTATACTCTATGACGCTAGATCTAAGCTAGTATCTGAGATAAATATCCAAATTAGACGTAGTACCTATGAAGCCTGACCAACGTTCAGCGTAAGTACAAATAAAATGCCAAAAATTGAACACAAAATCCCGCGAATGCAGTATCAGCTATACTACGTATGCATGTACAAATACATATACTATACATATTACAATTTACCTACTAGATTTTTTCATAAATAAGTTTTAAATTTATTGGCTTTTTTTATAAAAGACCAACGTATCATGACCTCCACGATTCAAATAACTACGTGTATTAGGACTATTATGCAAATTTCTAATTAAAATTATAGATAGCTGCGTTTATTTCATCGTGATAGTATTTTTATTGTCCGAATTTTATCCAAATATTATGAAGTTACATAATAATTATATTAATAAACCCGTATTGCTTAATATTATGCAACTATAATCAAACTGAATGCCCCTTATAATAATGCACACAATATTAACTTTATCTATTTTGGACTCCTATCTATTGCTGACTGTCAACCATACAGAACCCCAGCAAATAAACATAATTTTATATTTTGTAATTATAGGCCCTACCAACCCAATTAACTTTTTTTAAATTGCCTAATTTTGACCTTTTAGTTAAAAAAATACAGCTTCTCATATTGTATGTATAGTGGATGGAGACATCCCTAAAAGAATTTTGAATGGTGCATCAGAGTAAAAGAACGTGTGGTGAAGACGGTGTGGTGAGAGGATGCACATTGCACACACAGCATAGGCGTCCAGAACTGGCGTTGTGCTCCACCAAACCGACAGTCTTGAAAGCAAACTCTACAAGAGGACAAGACCCGATCTAGGTTGTATATTGTAGAGCCACGGATGTATAATGTAGGTATAATCATATTACGTATAGCAAACTATAGGCAGACTTGTAAGGAAGCGTAAAGTTTTAATTGCTGTTTAAGTATAATGTATGCTAATCCGCAAATATTTTAGTGAAATCATCCTGCCCTGTAAGTTAATCCTATCAACAAATATGTCAGTTTAATTCAAACAAAAAATAATTAGTTTTGTACATAACAAAATTAGGGAACGCCGTTTTGGTTTTTATATTATCAGCAAAAAGGTGACGGTACATTTTTTTTAATGAATCTGGGTTTGTCGAAATAAACCCAAATACATCTTTGTACACTTCACAGAAAGCTTAAAAGCTTGTGTTGTGAAGTGGAGTAAGTCGGGGATTGAACCCGCGCCCACTGGATTAACAGTCGAGCGCGTTACCAATCAGGCTACCGACCACCTCAATTTGAAAATATAGATCTTCTGACGACGCCCACGCAGTGTCAATTTGTTATTCTATTGCATCAGCATATCAAAACCGAGTTAGTTACCTAAAGATGGAGGGGAGCCGGAAAGCTGGACCTTCACCATCATCGCAGGAACGAGACTGTAACCCTGACTAAACAGATCGAAGATCTATCTAAAGAGGAAGAAGAAATTAGGTACCTACTTCATTCTAAGGATAATCTGCCCTACCTAGTAGATATACTCGTAAATATCCTCTTCAATTATCCTTCGGGTCATAGGATCATTAGACTTGAAATTGCAATGTACGTACGAATAGTAGGTATGGTACAATAATAATGAGTAATGATAATGGTAGTAGTAAAGACAAGTAACCACCAGCTGTCACATTGTTTACGTCCCCTAATCAGACAAAACCAATTGAGACGATCATGCTGATGATGATGATGATGATTATGCGATCTATAGAGAGTACTAGCTACTATAGGTACCTAAAGTATGCAACCACCCACCTCTCCACAAGATCACTTGATTGATACATTCATGTATAACGGGTGATCCGCCGATTTGATTTTAGTCAATCAAGTCTTCGAATTTGCCATAAATTTATCATTCGTTTTTTCCTGAATCTGCTGTTTCCGATGTTTTAATCAAATCTGATCCGCATTCTCGAAATATCTCCACAATGGCTTTATTTCCAGATGGACTTACCATATTCCTAAATTTTGACAGAAAAAAATTCATTCATTCATTCAGGTTTCATCATGCGGATTTCAGTTAGAAATCTCCTTCTTCGATATAGGCTTCATCGAACTGTTTTCACTCGTCTCTGCTCTGACCCTTCCGCATTCAGATTCCCCCAGCGATTTGGACAAAGATCTTTCTTTTAAGACAAATTGCAATATCACTGTTATATAGTTATCAGTTAGCAATGTCACTGTTGATTTCAGCATTTAATGGTAGCAGGTATTTTTTTTCTTTACTGAAAAAGGATATGGACTTATATACACAAGCACTCATACTTTCCTGCGCACTTCACAGTAAGCTAAAAGCTTGTGTCGTGAAGTGCAGAATACAGTTTCAGCACCAAAATTATTGACCTTAATTAGAAGTGCGCCAACCATATTATGAACTCAATGGAAACATTTCACAATCTATTCAATCTCAAATCTGATTACCTCTTAGAATAGAAATCGCATGTTAAATTACTATCATTATAACTATTTCGAATCTAATTTAGTAAAAGTAATCTAAACACCCAGTATTTATATGCAATATTATGCTACAGGCATGTAGGTGTATGTATATTGTATATGCCATCTCTAAATGTAGATATGCATTTTAATATACGACTGTTCACCACTGCATACAAATCAGTTGGATGATTGTTTTATAGAGCTCAGTAGTAAAGTAGATCTAACTTATAGGAAGTATCAGTGCAAGGAATAAATTGATTCAAGTGTTTTCATACCTACATACTCGTAATATGTATAGAGTGATTTGATATTAAGTTGATACTTAATAGCACACTGTGGGTCGGATGTCAAACAATGTACGATACAACATACATTAAATTGTGTAGAATTAAATTTAAGAGAATCTAAAATCTTAAGAACAGAACTTACTCCATAGACCTCACGACACAGTTTTTCAAGCTTACTGTGAAGTGTACAAAGATGTATTTGGGTATATTTCGATAAATCCAGATTCATTTATTAAAAAAGAATTGATACAGGAAAATTTGGAATGAAAGATTAAAAATAGTACGTGGGGGTAATTTGCAATTGGTCTTACATATCTTACATTAATGCGCTTCTTATATATTTCGAATTAATTAATTTAATGATTGCACTTTAGAGATGTGTCAAAGTTCTATTCACGTATTATATTCTGGTTTACATGTTTTGGCTCATTAGGCCATTATCAAAATATTTTAACACAGTTCCAAGAAGTTATCAATATGAAATTCTACAAAATAAATAACGAATTAATTAAAAATATAGAATTAATTTTAATCACATTTGCTCTAAAATTAAATTACCTATTCAGTCTAGGCTCATTGTCAAAATATTTTCTAAAAAAAGCGACATACTTGTACCAGGAAATTAGATTAATCCGCACAATACAATATAGATTCATCTTCAATTAATATTTCTTTATGATAAGTAATTACGGGCAATCGAAAAATATTGTCTTGTCTTTGTATCGCAGATGAGCGAATAACACAGCAGCTGGTCAATTTGTACGCGTGCTGTAATCTATAAAGTGAGTGTTAATCATGCCTACTACTCTGTATGAATAATATATACTCAAATATTATGTATCACCATCAGATATCATCGCAAGCAATATATTACAACTAATTCATAACAATCAAACTTGCTGCTACTTGAAAGATGTTCAATGATTGCCGTTATTTGCTTATTCATAATTTATTTTTTCGAAACAATAGTGTTTATTTTTTCGTTATCAATAAAAAGCTATTTCAATTTAACTAGATTTCATTAAAGTTGCTTTTAGGTTCACTAAACGAAGGTCTGGAAAGGTCATCTAACTTACAAAAAGTGTAATACCTAATTCCAATTTTTTGATATGTGGTGAAAAGCCCAAGTTTTCTCATTATTTTTCCCACCGCGCACGTCGTTATCGAAACAAAAAACATCGAAAACCTTCGCTATTTTTACTCTTGCGCAATAATTATTCATTGTTTAGAAAATTTTGAATAACTTGCCAAATTTTATGCTTAAATTTTTGGCTTGAAATACATTGGGGCTTGGTTTTGAGAGGAAATTTTCTTAAGATGATAAAGGTCTCAGAGGACAGTGGTGGAGAGTGAACAAACATATGGATATTTTGTGGATCAAGTATCATTATAAAAATTATAATTTGTACTAGTAAAATTATGACTTATGATTTGTGCTAGCTTATAATGGATTATATTTTTCACTGTTTGAATCACCTCGACAGCTGACAATTTCAATGAATGAATGTATGAAAGCACTTGTCTGACGCATGCGCTGTATGATTGTCACGCTCCCCGATGTCAAATACTGGACAAGCAGTACCTACTTCAGCAATTATCTGGACAGTGAAGAGTGAAAGGAAAAAGAATCACTGTTCCTTCCTCATCTGTGACTAAATTTCGGGGAGATGGATGTAGCATTCCCAGGACAGCGGTTTGTGGAGGACTAAAGGGGGACCTATATCCAACAATGTATCTGAGAGGCTTAGGAAAAAGAAGACGAAGTGACTCAATCCAGAAGCACAAAACTCGCGATGTTTTCAATGAAAGATGAGATCAAAGTATTATACGTGTTGCATATACTATATGCCACCGATCACGTTGACTATCGAAGTACGGAGGCTTTCACGGCCGGAGTCATCGTGCGATTTATTCGATGATCTCTTCGGCGTTGGGTCCCTATGTGACCGATAGACCACGGGCTCTAAACCCGAACAGATCATAGAATAAATCACATATCTTTTTGTTTATTTCCATTTACTTAATTTTTCGCTTTTAAATAGCGTTACATTAAAAAAATCACAGTGATAATATTTCTTTACCCCTCTTCTACTGAGACTACGTGAATTATTGGAGAGTGTGTATGAGTACTGTGTGTAGTATGTGTTTAGTATGACAAAGCAAAAGGATGACCCCTCGTCCGGTGTCATGCCCTGGACCCTGATGCACCCACACACATATATTACACACTCATACAGCATACAGGACATAACATCTCACATATAAGCAATCAGCGTTCCTTGTTACGTCAGCAGTTCATAGTCTCAAGTCTTAAGAAGTCAATATTATCATCACATTGCGGGTGATTGATTTTCCTTATTTATTAAAGGCACAAATGATAATTAAGGGTGTAAAATTTAGTATTTCTATACTTTAGAGGCTATTAGGCACTTAGGTATTTTGTCGAACACGTCATTTATGCAGCCAAATCTTTGAGTAATATGACTATTTTACTGCAATCTGCTACAGACTCTTATAAGACTAGTGCTGAATTTCACCAACTTTTTAGGTGAGGAATAGCGGAGATAGAAGCCACCTAGCACAAATTTTGTATGAAAAATAATGATTAAATAATAAAAATAATAAATAATAATAATGTATCTCCGCTATTCCTCACCTCAGAAGTTGGTGAAATCTAGCATAGGTGTTTGACTATGTAACCTGCACTGTCCATAAAGAACCAAATCCACTTATTAGCAAACGGTTTCTTCGAGAAAATTTGCTGCTGGACTTTCGTAAGTACAACTATTAGTTTATAGTATTAGGAGTTGACTAGGTTTTATTTTCCCTTTTCTTTATCAATCTTAAAATGGACAATATTATTTCAAACACCCTGATTAATGATTAGACTCGGGAGCTATTAATTATGTAATTATTAAGGTCAAGTCAGCCGGACGCTGCTGTGTATGAATGGATTAATTAGGTACCACAACTTCTCTCAATGAACCGCTATAATTTCTCTATCAGTCACTCGCTCAACGTAAACTTATGACTGGTAAGTAATTTCTGACGACTAACCTTGCTTGCGAATTTTATTCTTACCCAATGTTCAATCTTAGATATTGCTTTTGCAATAAGTCCGTCTTTTGGCACACTACCATTGACTTGTTTTGTAACTCTTTATGTTTTTTTGCCAATAAAGATTTATTTTTTTGAAACTTTTTAAAATAAATAAATAATAGTACATTTAGAAAAGGAGGACTCAAAATAAGAAGGTATATTTATGCAAATTGGTTTTCAAAGTTGGAATTGTAAATCCATCATGACCCTATGGTTGGAAGTTGGAAGAAATGGAAACACTCGAGATACACTCTCTCAGTAATTTTTAAAAATAATAGGGAGATGGTACTTACCTAGGAAGAATAGGTGCTTATTTTATTATCGTCTAAATTTTGCATCAAATTCTATAAAATTTAATTGTTTTATTCATATGTAGGTACTAAAGGGTAAATATGAAATACGCGAGTGTGATCTTGTTACTTGAGGTTAATTACAAGTAATTACACAGCAATTAAACTGACTCGGACGCTATTAGACGCTAATAGAAGTACTAGTTGATATAAGATTATATTAATATTGTCCACATGTCCTTTTATTACAGATTGCAATGAGGGATTTATTTGCCAAGTAGATTAGCTTCATCTCCGGTCAGCTGTTCCTCAACACTCTGATATGATTGGATAAATTAAGTAATATTAATAAAAAGCCCATCTGATACAATGAATTAGAAAAATGAATAAAGATCTGTTTATTTTTTCAATGACAGTGACTTTCTCCTAAAGGTACAGATTTTCTTTCATTTATTTGAAAAAAATTACACACGTATCTGCTCCTTCTAGTTAGTGGTTTGGCTGAAATTTTGATGGTCTAGACTCGGAATACCTACAATAAAAATAAATTGATTTTGTGATCTTGATCTTGCAAGAATTGAAAATACGAAACAGGGAAAGAATGAATGAACTTTTTCTGAATCCTACCTACAAAATAAATACAATCTGTGAGATGGAAGAAGCTTATCATCATCTTATCAATCAAACAGGATTATCTGTTAGAAATTAGCTTCATATTATAATAAGTAGGTATTATTCTTACATCCAATCAACATTACTATATTATCTACCTTCTCGTACATGTAAATTAGAGGGAATTATTAATATAATTAGTATAAACTATAATACAAAACTAGTTTGTGGTTTATTTAGATATTTATACAGAGATTAAAGGAGACAATAATAATTTAAATCCGTTGTCGGGACAGCTTGTCAAGCTATGAATTAAACTCAATAAGATTTAAGTACTTATTACCTACGTAGAAGTGACTACAAACATATTAAATAGACACAATACATACTTGTATTAAAATTTTAATGAATGTCCATATCGATACACCGCTTAAGTAATATAAAGTACCAAAGTAAAATAAAGTAAACTACCGAGATGAAGACTTCAAAACCCAGAGATTGGCAATACCTGCGATGTAGAAGACATTGAACGAAGGAGCAGACAAAAAAGTTGTTTGGGATCATATTGAGAGAATGGACAAGACAATACTTCCCAGAGCCGCGATTCACGAGGTGCCTCCGAAAGCTGGACTTTCACGTCACCAGGACAGATACCTGCTAACACAAATCTACCAAAAGAGAAAGAAGTAGTAGAAGAAAATAAGGTTTATATTCAATGTTTTATTTTAATTGACACTCACACTTCTATACCAGCGTGGGTTCTCTCTTGTTCAAGCTCAGTTTCAAGAGGTATCAGGCCAGACTATCGCAATAATTTCGACGTTCCCATGCGCAGAGGGGGTGTAATGAGGTATAAGCACGAAAAATCTTTTGTCAAAACAATGTACAGCTGTAGATAGACCAAATAGGTTTTTGTGTAGTTTCACGTAAGAGACTGAACTTTCAGTTTATATCTACTCTCTGCATTATTATGTTGTGTTCAAGTTTATTATTATGAATTTTATTTTTTACACAAAACAATGCATATTTTAGGATTAGCATCACCTTAATGAACTATGTATTTTTTAAATTTGAATTTATTAATAAATGATTATTAAATAGAAATGTGGTCACACTATGTACTTATAGAAGACACTAAATATATTATATTATAGTGGGATCTAATTATAATAAGATGTTGTCTTTGAAATCTGTACAAATTAAATAAAAATTAAAGTTAATATTATAAATTATTATTGATAAACATTATACTGATTAACATAATCGTGTAAACCTGTTATTATTAGCGTGTAGGTGTCAAGATGTTTATTAAGGACTTTCGATTATTATTACCTGGTAGGTATATTGCAGTGAGAATCAAAATCAACATGATCTTCGCTAGTTTGCTCGCTCAACACCAAGTTTGCATGTATTTATATTGGATTGGGTATTGAGTTCCTCTGTAGAATGGGTGTAGATCAGGCACCTCTTTTAAAGAGTAAAGACTGAATCATTTTTTTTATGTAATTGACAACCCACCCAACAATGAGTAATGGTAATTCTTACAATACAGGCAACTTGACTGTTTCCACACTTTCCGAAATTTCTATTTAGTTATTGTCTCTGTCTTAATTTATGAAGAATTTCTTAATAAGGGCCGCACATAATGAATTAATTTCATTCACCTTCTCATAAAAATAATACATAAATTAAGAATAATATGTTGATAATATTATGTATTAAAGTACAACAGATACAAGAAATATGTGTGTTATAAATGCGATTAACATGAGCACCTCACAAAATATATAAAAATATAACAACGTGTGAAATGTACAAAGCAAAAAGACCGTGTAACAAATGAGGTGTTTTGTTGCGGCGCAGTGAGGGGTCCTCCCAGCGGGACCTCAGAACTCTACGTATGATTAGCACCGCACTCCACCGTACAATCTCCATACATACAATATACTTACAACCAAAAGTACAACCATGCGATCAAATAATCGTAAACACATCCCATACTGTACCGAGTGTCTTCTTGCATACAAAAAATCTTAAATATAAAGGTCACAATCCTAAGATTGGTAAGCTCCAAGCACTCTATCCTTCTATTCGTCTTATAAATTCTAAATAAGAAATGATTTTTCCTGCTTGTCCTCAAACACAAACAGATGTAGATTCACTTTCCTTCACTTATCACTTATTCACTTACCTCATTTAGTTTATAGAAAGGTTCTATCTAATTGTTCCCTAATTAATGTTTAAAAATTCATATATTTTTTCCTGTAGAAGCTTATCTAGAAATGCCTCCTTCTTTTTCATAGTCTTTTTGTCTTCACTACTGGATAAAGTCCTCTTCCTGATTGTTCCACGAGTCTCTGTCCTGGGAGCTCTGTTTCAGTGTTTCCATCCATGTCCTACCGCAGTTCGACAACTTCGTCAGTCCATCTCATCTGTGGTATCCTTACATTTCTTTTATTTTCATACGGTCTCCAATTCAGGGTTTTGGGGGTCCGTTTATCGTCGTTTTGTTATGAAGATTAGCTCATTATAATTTCAACAACTTTTTTCTAGGCAAATAACTACGAGTAGGTATATGCAGGTACGAGAAAATTATGAAATACAAGAGGCAAGCAGTCTCGGCGTTAATTCAAATCAAAATAACATCGCGTGTAGAGTGTAGCTGTAGACTACCTGTAAAGAATCAGTTGTAAATTTTATTTTATTATTATCGACTATTGACATGTTACTGTTCTTCATAATTTATATTGCACAACCACGAGGTAGGAAATCAAAATTATATTATTCATTCAAATAAATTAGTTACGAGAGCCAATTAGATTATTTTGATTAATGTGTGAATGATGTAATACGTAATCAAAATAATGGCAGTAAAGTAGGTACTACAAAAATTGGAATATTGTACAATAATATCTGATCAATCTCTTGCAAAAAGTGGTGTCCTAATAATATTATTTGATTACAAAGTGTACGAGTACTTATGTCGATTTTAAGTGCTGCTGTATTTTTACTTTTAAGTTATATCAGCCTAAATGAGTGAGTAAAGAAATAGGTACTTACCTTTAGAAATTATTTAAAAAAAAACCTTCTATCTACTACAATTTTTAAAGTAAGAAAATGTTTGTGTGAGGGTACCTACTTCTTATAGTCTCAAGATTTTATTGCAATAATTTTTTTTGCTATCGTTCTAGTAACGTTTTCCAATTGAATCATGGAAGGGACAAAACGTTATAATTTAATATAGGTGCAGAATGTCTCAGTTTCCAAATCACTAAAAAACATTACAAATAAGTACCTACCTAATAAAATACAATATTGTCCGATACGGACCAAAGTTTAAACTCTAACTAGAGAATAAAATGATATAATAAAGACTTATATAATTTCCAGTCTGCAAGTAATCCGATTTAATATTTTTTGTAATTTTTTGTCTACAGTAGCTACTAGGAAAACATGAAGATGTTTAAAAGATGACAGCATTCCAAAGTAGGTAATATGTTTCCCATAATATGTATATGAGTTGCTTGTTGTTTTGTAGAATATTTCATGTAAAGGCTAAACAACATCATTATATTATGTTGTGATGTTGGCATCTTAATTCTGACAGGTGAGAGGTTAGCGGTTAGCATGGTGGAGTGTTATAATATTATGTGAGGACTGAGGAGTACCAGGCCAGTACTGCATATACTACATGGTGTCTAGATAAGTTTAAATCACGGGACCCCTGGTGATGTGTTCTGGTGATCACCTGACATTACCTTCACATATTATACTATAGGGAGCAAACGAACAATATTGTAGTGTGACCAAACAACCTCAAAAAAGTGTATCTTCTGGCATATGCTCCTCTGTCCTGTGCTAGCCGGAACAACTCTCCCACACTTTGGATTCCGGTCCATTGTCTTATATTTCTCAGCCAGGACATTTGCCTTCTCCCCAGACCGCGACTACCTTCAATTTTCCCCTCCATAATGATGTGCAGCAGATCATATTTTTGGTTGCGGAGAATGTGTCCCAAGTATGCCATTTTTCTTGTCTTAACACTGGACAGCAATCTACGAATATATTACGAGTATTTTGACTTGTAGGTACAGTAAACGTTTTTATAAGTGCAATTTTGAAATGGTGTAGGTTTCAACGTTACAGCACTCAAGCTACCTGGAAAAACCATTTGAATAATCGGAAAATTTCATTCAAATCGCAATAAGGACAACATCTTGATTGAATCAATGATTACTAGGTAATGTAATTATATTTTCACTAACTTTTCTTTCCTCTGTGAATTCTTCTAAACTGTACCTTCAATTTTAATATCTTATAAATAATCAATAACATTTAATTAGCACTTAAATAAAAGCACAGTAAACTAAGTAAAATATTCTCGCGATCAAAACATGTGGCACAATTAGAAACATTATGAATTAATTTACGAGTATGTGGAGCGTATCTATAAAGTCGGTTTTTTATAAGTGTTCGCATAACTCCTGCATTAACCGACGGATTGCTGAGAAAATTTAAAATAACATTTGCGATAAAACATTCTGTGTTCTAACATCGCCGGTTTTTGGAGAAAAAGTTTTTCCTAAATGATGCCATGATGATGAGGGGATCCAAGCGTTGCGTGAGGTTCGTGTATGGTATCATATGAAAGGGCGTTTGAGAAGAAGTTCAGATCTTAAGTCACATTTTATCCTTGTGATGAATTAAATTATGGTTACAGTAACACATGAGCATGTCAGATTAAGGAATGTGTTGTTTGGATTTATTAATATAATAGGTGTTAGTTCACGAAGAGCTAATTGTGTTTATATCTTAATAATATTATATTATTTATATTTACTTGGATAGAAATATTATTATCTAGATATATACTTACAACACTAAACATTAGAGTAGGTACCTGAGGGTAATAAAATACTTCATATACATGAATATTTAATTGAGTTGAGGTATCTACTAATTAGAATCTATGATCTTTAACTTTTCGTGTGATGGAAAACGTTTAAGTTCTCCTAGACCACATAAAAGAAAACTGTTTAGAAAATCGTGTGTCACCTATAGAAAACATGATAAAAAAAATACTCAGTCATCTCAAATCGAAGTTATTTTCTGCATTCGAGTGTCCTATTCCGGTCATAATTTAATTTGATACTCCAATTGAAAACAATAATTCATAATTCCTCCTACCGTAGGTTATAAATGTTATGATTGTTATAATTTATAACTCAATCGTAAGTTTGGATCCGCCTTGTTCTAAAAAGATCATTAAAGACATGTCCATTAATAATACAAAGTAACCTCAACCAATCCACCTGTAACCGAAGCCCATTAAGTAGGTACCATCCACGTGCTGGATCCAATTACATTCATCGGACACACCTCCGATATAAAATCTACAACCCTGAGGCAAAAAGAACATTAAAACACCAAAGGTTTATACACAACTTTTCCCAATTAACCCAAAGCTAATTATTAAATGTCAAGCTACCAATAATGATATCTTTTTTATGAACAATTTGTAAAAATGTGAATTTGTATTTTTGTATCCATTAATTATCCAGGTGGATAAAGAAGACACCGCCCTGTCGGGCCCTTTTTATGTGTTAGGACTGTTAGGAGAAGCTCATAATTAAGTAATATCATTATTATTATGTAGTCTATCATAATATTTCTTTATAAATTTGTGAACAAGGTTATTTGTTATACAATATTTTTCAATTTATCACGGTCAATGTGTGATGTGAAATGAAGATGTTTCTGTTTGAAATATGATATGTAATACAATGCACCCCACGTTGTGTCTTGATAATATAATAATGAAAGGTGTTAGTTAGAATTATTAGTAATAAGGTACGTACTACAGTCATTATCCGATAGAATCGTGAGATTACGTACCTAATAAAGTTTGTTCACATTCCTTAGATAAATTAAATACGTAATTAATTTAAAGAATTCTTTTGGGAGAACCTCATATCCTAATCCCTTACGTCCCGCTGCACCAAAAGCCTCACGGAACTTACCCTCGTCGAAGACCTCCCAAAAGACGGAAAGACAGCTGATGGAAATCCACCTTACAATAATAGTAGTTCTCTTGACAAACTGACCAGCAAGGCCTGCAGACAGGAATAAGAATAAAAATAAGTATGTAGTATATTGTCTAAATTTACACTTTCAGTAAGTAAGTACGCAAATCACAGTGTTGATAACGAATTTTATCACTATTTATATGATCAATAACATTACTTTTTCACTTCATAATTTGATCTGCATGAGAAGTCTAATAGCTACGACTTTTTTGTTCTAGCCTTTGATGCACAATCTGCAACCTCATCTGTCAAAATATCTTTCAAAACTATTTATAAGTGAGAAGATCTATTCTATAATCTCTCTAAGGTCATTGGCAGCAGACAGATTGGTAGTCAGCATTGAATTTTAACTTATACATAAACATTACAAAGTAAGCCTTCTACTCCCTCTTCATCATTCAGACAGTTTCGTGCTTTACTTAAAATACTGATATGATCATTTTACAATATTATTAGGTAGATATAACAATAAATATCATAGTAATAAGAATATAGAAATGTTTAGATCTGGTATCCTAGATTAGTAATACCTTGTGTTCACTCATAGCCTCTTCTTCTCTAGTAATATTAGGCATACCTACTGATGATGATATGATTTTGTCTATTAAATTGAATAACTTATTTATCAGCTAATCTTACATCAATCTGTTGATACATCTATTGACCACTATACAAGCATTTTGATTTAAACCGCGCTTTATGTATATGTTGCGTACCTGGGATTGAACTAATTGTAATACATTACGATATGGCTCGAGGTACTTTTATAATTAAAAACGACAGTCCACACATATATGTATTTTCATGCTTACTATTTGTACTCCAAGTATATCCTGAAAGAAAGTTATATTTTAGAAGGATATATAAATTTCCCATCATTTAAACTCCCCTATAAGTCTTTCCTTTCCAAAATGCTTTCTTGAAATAGTACCTATTCGTATAAGCCAATAAGACGACGACGAATTTAGGTAAAATCGTGTGCAATTCATTTCTAAAAAAAGTATCGAAAAGTGGTCATATTTCAAACGGATGTAAGTACCTATATGGCTTTTTAATTTGAGAATTATTTTGAAACATGAATTCTGTAAAATATGTCCACTCGAATGTATTCGCATGTTCGAGGCATGGAAACATACATACAATCTTCTCTACATGAATTATAATAATGGTTATAAAATATTATAGATTCACACGTCTATTTCATTTCATAATGATATCTCAATCAAGCCGATGGCGATGTTTTGCTTCTCACTAATGGTCTATGTCTATACAGTAGGTGGATATATTTATATTATAAGTGGATACCTACATATAAGTAAGTTAAGCTTTGCTACTATCTCATAACTCATAACAGATGCATTATACCTAATATTACATATTACGTCATACTGCTAGGAACATTCACATACAAATATACTTTTTTTTAAAGATCTGAGCTTGTACACACAAACCCAATGACTTTCCGGCACATATCACAGAAAGCTTAAAAAATGTGTCTAGAAAGGAAGAATAAATCGGTATGAATTTATCTGTATGGTGGATTCAACAAGTTTGAGAAATGAAAAACAAGCAGAATTATTTTATAAAAACTCAAAGCTCGATGCTTTGTGAAAATTGGATTGGAAAATTGGAAAATTAGAAAAGCAATATATTTGAATCTTCAGTGATGCCATTGCCACTTTTCAATGTAACTACTAATGCAAGGTTTTGCCACCTACTTTACGCATGAAGATTTTTTCGACTGATATTTAGTAACTTGGGTTTTCGAGGTTTCCATTTCCAAATCGTCCGTTTCCGTGATCACGCAATAAGAAAGGGTACACTCGTAAGTATACAAAGCATTTTGCGCAACCTGTAAATATACCTATTGCTACTTATTCGTGTAATGTTTAGTATCACGTTTGCGTCATAATTTGAAAGCCCTGAGTTCAACATACAGACGAAGCTAGAAAATAAGTAGATACTAGACGTAATATAGATGAAGATGTTGGTGTGATTTCGGTTAAAGTAAGTTGTATACCAACAAAGGAACCGATCCGTCAATCTTCATGACAGCTTTGATATTCACCGATGGACCAACAATTAAAAACAGTATACAAGATAAAGCAAGAAAAGAAATAGAGTTACATCTGTGCACATCCTCCATACTGCTACTATAACTCTGATAAAGTGGATGCTGATCTTTGGAAAATTCAAACAAGTAAGCTCATGTCTGTATAAGTACAACTAATTACTTATTTTCGTACGCTATACATTTCAAAAACCAAAATTTAACAACTCTGATAGGGAGGTTCTTCTTCTTCATTTATCGTATCCTCATTGCTGAGGGTCGTAATTTGTGGAGCTACCCACGGACAAAACCAGACGTCTCCAGTCCTCTCTGTTCTCCTCAATCCGTACCACCGAGCACAAGTCTCCCCCAGTAATTTCTTTAATAATTTCTTTAATAATAAGAAATTCTCATTAAAACATGTTAAATTTTAGTTTAACATAAAATTTATATTTATTATAAAGTTAAGTATCCCGAAAGTATCATTATTTTTACTGATTATTGTTTTACCAAAAGCATAACAAAAAGGAGAAAATGTCAACGGCAGGGTAGTAAAGTTGTATTTGTATTCAAGCGAAATGTAAAACTTTCCGAGAAGTGGGAAATTATTTTGAATGTTTTCTACCATGAATCGTTAGGAGAATTTGATAGATGAATATAAATTTAATATAGGTAAGGGAATTATTTTTATTTACAAATTTATTCTTGTAAAGCGTTGGATTTTTCCTACATTCCGTAAAATATTATGTTTTTATGACAAGAAGGTAGGTACTTATATGAAAATACAGCATCCCACTATTGGTTGTTGGGAATATTCACAATATTTGTTTGCATTTTGTCGACACAACATAAGTTCAATCATAACACAATTAAGAAGGTACTTATTGTATCATAAGAAAAATTTTACCTGTCGATGTTCTGCTAATTCTATATACATAATACATACATATTATCTATTAATCACTGTTCGAATTAGGAACATCTTCTGAATCTCACGATATTTACATTCTTTTCTCGTTTTTTTCTAATTTTAAATATATCCACAAATTTGTTAAATTGATGATGACTGATCTTAAGAGTGTGCATACCGACATTTCAAAAATTTCTAAAACCGGGAGACCTTCTATCTCGACAACCGTTATTAAATATGCTTTGGAACAAAATAGGGTAGATGCATTGAACCTTTATCTAGGGAATAACCGTTAAAGATTTTTTATATCTTGTATAGATTTCTCAAAAAATATATTTAAAAACACCTCTGACCTTTTTTCCGAAAGGCGGAAACTCGTTTCCCGAAAGTCGCGGAGTATTTTTTTTTCTTGTACTGATAATATGCATTAAAATCTAGGGAATAACCGTAAAAGTTTTTTGATAAACGCAAAATTAACCCCAAAAAATGGAAAAAAACGCTATTTTTACCATTTTATCATGCGATTGTCACGCAATTTTGAACCTTAATGCCGTGGGAAAAGACTGTGACGTCATTCCTGGTGCCATGCCCTTAAAACTAGATTACATTAAAAAAATATATTATGCAAATTATGGGAGAAAAGCGATTTGAAAAAAGCCTAAGAAAAAACATATTTACTTATCTTTGGTTTGTCTTGAATATCCTCTAGTTCAGGGGTGTCAAACTCAATTTTGCAGAGGGCCGGATATTCAATTTAGAATCTATAGGCGGGCCAGATTCAAATAAAAAAATGTACTGAATCAGTGGCGTAATATATAGGATTTCATTTCGGGGGGGGGGGGGGCGATCAAATATTTGACTTTGGGGGGGGGTAGAGGCAAACTAAGATTTTGAGATAGACGTACAGCATAAAAATTGTAATAGCGCCGCAGGCAAAAATTTTTCGTGAATGTTAGTGAACAAGGTCGTGTTTTGAGTTAGTATTAATATTATGTACAGAAAATACAAAGGACAATAGCGCCGCAGGCGAAATTTTTTAGAATGGGTGAAATGATGAACTTGAGTAACTTTCATGTTTTAAAATAACGTTTTTTAAAGAATTGTTCAACATTTCGGGGGAAGGGCCGGGCCCCCTCGACCCCCCCTATATACGCCACTGTACTGAATTATTACATTTTATTTATGTGCGTCGCCAGCCTCTTAACTATAGGGGGCAACAAAAATTAAAAAAAATGATATAGCATAAAAAATGTGAGAATAGCGCCGCAGGCGAAATTTTTTTATGAAACTGATGGATTTTCGTACTAATTTTAGAAAATTATGATGAGAAAAGATGTTCATTTGTAGAGGAATCGAGTGATGTCTAAAAACATGATTCTTCTTTCTGTGATACGCGATCGCGGGCCGGATTGATACTGCCCGGGGGCCGGATGCGGCCCGCGGGCCGTATCTTTGACATGGCTGCTCTAGTTCATAACAATATCTTCTTCTTTCTCAACCATTTCTCCACTGCTGGATGTAGGCCTCTTCCAATTTTTTCCACTACTCTCTTCTTTGGGCTTTCCGGATCCACCCTCTACCAACGACAGGGACAATATTATGGGCCCATCTTTTCTGCTGCCGGCCTATTCCTCTTTTTAAGTCCCACGGTCTCCATATCAGGACTCTGGGTGCCCATCTGTCCACTCCCTGTCTAGCAACATGACCTGCCCATTGCCATTTTAGTTTGGCAATGCGATCCACCACATCGGCAACTTTTGTCCGGCGTCTGATTTCCTCTTTTCTGATTCTATACTATTTATAGTAAGTATATAACAATAGACTACACGTAAACTGAGAAAGAGTCGAATATGATGAAAAAGAAGATATATGTATAATGTATAGAAAAGCAGCTTTAACGGTTCGTACCTAATCAGGGACCCATTTAATCCAAAATATCCCTCTTTATATATTGGAATTCTGTGATCAAAAAAGGCAGGTGTTTACATACTCAATATCTATTAAGATTATATATTTTTTTATTTTCATTCATCTGTCGCATCATTTTGTAACAATACATAATATTATCTGTCTACCCCTAATTAGTCCAACATCTCAATACACAAAGCGGCCATTAATACCTGCTGTAATATTTCACTAACACAATGTACAACAGTTTATCAAATTCCTAACTATCGTCACCTCCATTGTGCACTAAAATGACTAAAGGACACTCATATTTTATTTATTCAGGTAAATCAGGTGGAATAAATAAGAAATAAAAAAAATTGTTAGTGAATTTCATAAAGAGAATCCAAGTTGGTAAAATATTACCAAATTTGATAAGCACTTACTTACCTACTTCGATTTTTTTAGGGCCACAAATCACCTAGTTCAGGTCGACTGCCGAATATTATATAAAAAAAAAAACAACTTTTTATGTGTTACCATTTCGTACGCATAATATGGCCTTGATACTTGAAAGTCTGATGAAAAAATGTGTTTTACCTAACAAACGTGCTAAATACTTAAATAATATTTTTTTAACAATACGTATTTTTTTTATTTTAATGTAGGTTATAGAAGACAATTTAATGTTGTTAGTTAATAATATACCGTAATGACGATTCAATGAAGTCAAATAATTTCATGAAAACAACCTGTCCATATTACGTAGAAACCAATATGTGCAAATATTTGTAGCTATTATTGAAAAAAATAGAAAATATTTTTATACAAGTACTTCAGGTATTATCATGAAAATTATTTGTGTTGGAAATGGTCAGCTATAAAAACAAAGAACATTAGTTTATTCAGTTATGCAATCTGATGGTGATTAAAATTGTTAATATTAATGGATATCATGAAGGATTTATTTGTATCTATTAATTATATGCATTCTTGAAATTTATGCAAGCCTGTAAGAAAATTATATAAAAGGTGTTAATATACTTATACATATCTTCTTCAATTCTCTTTCACTGCTGGATGAAAATCTTTCATGAGCATGCATATTTGAATTTTCTTTGCCTTGAGTTTTCAACAGCGTGGATAATACCACGTGAGTATATACGCTTTTCAGAAAGAAAGGTGAAATATTCCCTCCACGTAATTAATTATAATCTATTGGTATAAAAATTATGATACTTCCAACACCATACATAAACTAAAATCAGGATAGCTTCCCATATAATATACATCCATGGTGCCTGAAATATCTACGAAAGCGATATGCCTGTAAAAAACCTCTTGTCAATGTTGTAGACCGAGTTGCCAAGATTATTGTAGTTACAATATTTTTAATGTGGTGATCCACCTTCCTATTAACTGTTTTCTTCTAATAAATAAAGTTCCAATAAATCATACATTTGTGACCAGATGGAAAAGATATTGTCAAAGCAAACACGAGATATTTAATAAATAATTTGTATATTTCTATGTATCTACTTCGTACTTATATATTTACTTTAAAAAACACCTTGCTGTATGTGCTTAGTGTACAAATATAAAAATGATATAATTATTTTGTAAGAAACATCATCGGTTCAATGTCAAATGTGGCTAAAATTAGGACACCTGTATAGGTATATTGCTGGGTACTTCATTTACCATCATCGATCATTGGACACAACACCACCCGATATAGTCACAGATATCCTAATAAAGACGTTAATTATTTACCAATCAAATGGTCGTAACTACTAAAATAACTACAGCACAATTTAACACTTAACTGGTTTCGATATAAGGTGTAGTATCCTCTACAAATAAAGTTAAATGACAGAGGCGGTGACCATCAAAGCTATGGCGGCGATTCTTTGGGCAGTTTAACTCGATGGTCAATATTATAAAATTGTATTTCATTTTCCTCGGACCTGACAGAGATTTTCAGCAATAATTTATATGACTAATTTATGAAAACATCAGCTTGTGCATTGCAATCATTAAGTCATAAGTACTACTATATTTTTGTTTCAGTTTAATTCGATAGATAGATAGATTAAGTAATTCGATAATACACAAATCACTCGCCAATTGGATGGAGTGCCATATGAATAAAATAAAACGATAATATGTAAGAAGCTACTTATAGGTATTTTATTATATGGCAAGTACACAGTATAATAATATACTCTTTGTTTCAAATAACTTGGCCACTGGCTACATAGTAATTCTATACAAAAAGTGTGACAAGTAAGGTGAAACGCAATGTAGTATAACAAGTGGGTAACTATGAGCTATTCAATTAATCTATAATTGTCTATTCAAAGAAACCGATTTCATGAAAAAGTAAATCAACACAATACAACAAAAACTACGATGCGAAATAATTAAGCATATGTTTCTGCTTTTTTGTTCTCTATTTTTTTTTGTTTATTTATAATGTCTATTAGCAATACTCGTAATATACTGAACAAGATAATGCCTAATCCCGTTTTGGATTTTTGGGTTATTAAAAAATTAAAGAATATTTTCAGAAATAAGCAATTATTAATTTACACATAATAAATTCTTATTTATTTATTTTTTAATTAATCATTTATCTTCTGAATCTCTTAATATGCACTGTAGGCTTTTAATATAATTCCCAATGATCATACCCATTACCCATATTATGATATTACGATAATTTCATGGACAAGCATAAATACATATCACATTATTATTCATTAATGTCAGAGAATGGCTACTTTTAAAATTTATATCGACACAAGCTGTCGGTGGGAAATTAACCGTGATAATTGATGTTGACTGAAGACACCAAAATGCATTTTACCAGCCATAGATGATGATAAAACTTTAACCTTCTCCATCCTGGGAGAGTCTTAACTGGTTGTAACAATATCTATATTATGGATTTGAGAGTATTGTATCGATGTCCCTATAGCCCGCTCTTATATAACTTGGACTTAAATCTGTCTACTTATAATTTTCTTATCATTTATTCATCGAACGAATTATTTCGATACATTGTGTCTAGACAAATAAACAAATAGATGAGTCAAATATATTTATTCACACGCTGTACCAGTGTACCATACATCAATACTTACATGACTTAGTGATTTTGACATGGTTCTATGATTACCTACTTCATATACATGTTTATTATGTTGAAATGTTTTTACAAATATATGTGTCTGGTGTTTGATTACTATTGATGTTTTGAAAAAAATGTACCTGCCAAACCTGAAACTTATTTTAAAGAAATTTGCAAAAATGAAAATCGCGAGTATTACGATGTTTTTGTATATATATTGTACGGTGAAAATGAGTATCATCAATATGAAAATTTCTGGGTACGTAGCTAAACACGCACATACGTAGAGACTTCTTACCATCTAGACTAACCTTTTTGGAATCGAGGAGTAGGTATTCGGTCAAACATGGCACTTTTATGTAATTTTCGCTTTCGATATTTTCTAGTTCTTATAATCACCCCGCTTTCTCAATAAATATCTTAGAAATTTAATCGAGTTCTGTTTTGATTGAACAAATAATTAATTAATTCATCATTGTCACATCTCATCTTGTCATTGGTTTTTATTTTATGGAATGAGATTAGTATAGGTACATATAGGTACAATAATTTTATACTTAGTGTAAGCACGCTGGATTCCATATTAGCTGATCTCGAGCAGTCGATCATTGGTCGTTTGTTTTGGCCACACTGATAAGAAATTGATCCTTTGAAAATTACCGATGAATTATATACTATGTACAGTACGTACAATTATCATCAATCTACTATAATGTTTGCTTCTTTATCTGCCCTATTCATATTAATATTATTAGTCGGTGAAAGATGAAAAGATAATATTATTTTCGTATGGTTGAGAAGTGGCGCGGAATAAGACTCCAGAGAGGTCCAGCAGGTCGCTAGCTTCCATGAGCCTTCGCTAGAGTACACCTGTCATAATGATATGTGAAGATAACATCGATAGGATCGTGGAAGAACGGACAACCATCAGACTCATTGGACTGCAAATTAATAAAACTTGTCCCATCTGGGCATGGCCCCATCAAATCAATGTGAAAAATTTATATCGAATTTTGATTCTTACAACATAAATACTATTGATCTTCTCTCTATCGATCGTCCCTCTCAAGGAAAACAGAGACTAGAATAATTAAAATAAAATTTAGTACTGTCGCCATTATTAAGTATCATACATTTCATTCGTAGGTACATTTTCCTCATACACTTGATTCATGTTCTGTGATTTTCTCAATAGCCATGTTCCTTACTATACATACCATCAAGGGAATATTTCACCTGAAAATGTTGACTGTATATATGTAGTATGTATAAAAATCTTTGAATCAACACTCAACAGCATTTACGACAGATATTTTAGAATTGCCTAGCAAAGAATATTCATCGTCGCATTGTCTTTGTATTTGAATTATTTATTTATTTCGTAACCGCAAATTTAGGTGACCCTGAAAAAAATTAAATTGACGTCACGTCAAGGTAAATTGATAAAAACATTATTGGAAAAATACCTACACGTGTAGCATTGTGTACATAATTATTATTTGGTTACCTTTTTTGCGACATATACAAGTATATTACATCACAAAACATATGTGACAATATTGTTATTAGAAAATAATTAATTATGTGTACTTTATTAATATTTGTAATTAATGTCAATATTTATTACCTTTAAAACACGCTGTAATTACATTATAAGTATCTGCTCATAATAATATATTCATCTACGCATATGACATCAATTTAAAGAGGATGTTTAACATCCTTTATCTTATGTTTTCCTAATACACATCATTTGCATCATAATACAATCTAATAAAAATGTAACTATTTTTAAATATCTTACACATCGTAGGTATGTATGACTTTATTCGAAACACATTGAAAAATATCATATCTGGGTATATGTACGAGATATATTGTACCTTACATCTAAATGGTCATAAAAAAAGCAAATGTCAATCCATTATGTTAGCCCAATCGAATTATTTTCTTTTTTTTTCGTTGGATAGAAATATTTAGTACACATCATGACAATGAGTCTATTAGGATGTTATAAGAATCTATGACGATAATGTTTAGGAATAACTACAAGTAGGTATCTTCTTATTGTAAAAATAAATAATAATATAATAACATAACAATGTCAAAGGCTAATGGAAATATTTTCCCGTCATTTCACATTGTATTCACAAGTTCAGTGATCTATGAACATTATTGATCACATCGATCTCTATAATCTTTTAGATCCAATAAGCGATATCTCTTTTTATTGAAACCTATATAGGTAACTTTAAAGATCTCTAGTATTACTCTCGGCTTCTCTTCCAGCTAATAGATAAGAATGGGTTTAATATATTTTTGATCTTACAATATCGATTATATTATATTCTGATATGAAGAAGAATATATTTGATAATCCGTTTGCTCTTTTAAAAAGGGAGTCGATCTTAAAGGATATACACAAGATGATCATTATATCAGAAAATTATACACCTAACATTATAGGTAGGATAGGAACATACCAGTGTCTTTTAATACCACTATTCGTTTCAGTATCGTATTGTAGCATGTAACCCATTTGTCCATCTAGTTATACATCTTTCTACGAATTCAATTGTATGTACTATTACCTACTTATATTTCTACTCATACCTATGTGTTATCGAAGTTTGATTTACTTACAATTGGAAAATCTTCACACAGGCAGGACACACATATGAGGTCACAACCTTAATCTCTGACTCTGTAATATCTCTCAATGCCAAAATGATATGCCGAAATGTATGGTTTGCCATTTAGTAGAATTCACAACAAGAAGTATCTATCAACTTCTTCTGATGATATCTTTCTGCCACGTGCCCTTCATGCGCCAATTGTGAGATTTGAGTTGGCATTGTTTGACTAATTAGTATTTTAATCATACCTATTAGGTATCTAAACAAAGCTTTATATTGCAAACCATTAAATTCAACAGATGCAGTAACAATGAAAACGTGTAAAGAGGTTTTACAGGGATTCCTGTGGGAAAACCGATTATACGTCAAATTCATTGTATGAACTACCGAATAAATCTGCAGGTAAATGAGTTGATGACTAGTTTGAAAAATTCCATGAAATGCGGGTAGAATTTTCGGAAAAAATAAAATATTTAAGGCTACGGATTTACCGTAACAAAAATAAACAATACATACATATTTATAATTATTAATTTGTATAGGGAATCTTTATAAAATTCCTAAATGAATTATCGGGGATTTATGAAGTATTTAATGTACGAAAAACTTTCTCTTCTCAAACACACTGGTTTTAAAAATATGTCTTAAAATTTCTATATCAAAAGATTCCAGCTCTTTAAGAAGTAACTACCAATTTTATTTCACAATACAAAAAGACACTCTTGTGTGTTATTTCTTATTTTAATTAAGTGTCCCATTAAATTAAGTTAATAATATGATAGTAAATGAAATAATATAGAAAGTATGTTGACTTCTATTTCTCGACTACCCTTTGTTAGTACCTAATGTAAACCTCTTGCAATTATTAGAAACGAATGTTTTACATCTAGATTGTATGAGAAAAATACATTAATTAATTCACTAAACTTATACACTGAATGTCAAAAAGCAAGATAAAGATGTTTCAATAGTGCGGAGGAAGAAGAAATTAGATGATACATAATTCATATTGTCTGTCTCTAATTATATTATGTACAGTACAAGGTAAGTCGTGGTTTGATACAAATTGTAGAGACATAGAATAGTGTGGATAGTATGCATGGAGGAGGAATAGACACTAGACAGATATAGGTAAGGTATGCAGTGAGTGAGGTAAGTGATTGTTGCCCCAACAAGAGGAACAAAGTGCCGCCCCAACATCCAAGTGAATCTACAACGATTAATACATCATTAAATCGCTGTGCGTCGATAATAATAACCTAATACCTTTATCAGTTTAGTTTTTGATATACTCGTATACTACATATCTATGAATAATGATAGATAAAATAAAAAGTATTTTGAGGTAAGTACACTACATAGCATTAAATTTAATAACATTCAGCACGGTTAAATATCACAATAGTCATAAAAATGTTTAGAAATAAATCTGCATACATAGTATTGCGTACAAAAATCAATTCTAATAAGCAAGCAATATGCAGCGCTGTGCAGTTTGCAATGTTCACCCCCTGTTAATCTTATTCGCTTCTACGTACATATTATATTATATTCGATTATTTTCAAGAAAACTTTCAGGAAAATCTCTGAAAGCAATGAGTTCGTTACATTGTAATTTCATTTTTATAACTATATCTGAATAAGCTGAGGAATTCTATGTATTTTACTTCCAGGAGTTTATTGCACACAAATCAGAGATCTTTCGAAGCTTATATTAATGCTTCATCTTCAGTGGGTGTTTATAAACTCTTTGGAAAGATCTCTGGTTTTGTACAATAAACTCGACAGTACGACAATACAGTGATTTTGTTATTTTTCATATTTTTTCTTTAAATGTACGTATTTCCATAATGTTAATCTTTCTACAATTACCAAGTTCTTAATTAGTTTAATTCTAATTAAACCTGTCAGTACTAGGTAAACGTAAAACAGTTTTTTGTGGACACTTTTTTCAGAGCTGTGTTATTCGGATAGTCACTACGAGTGTAGAGGCAGCGCAGTGTTCTGTCAACCCGTTTTGTGAATGTTTTGTGTGCAATAGCCGTGTCCGATTAGTATGATAGGCAGAAGACACGTATTTTCTTACAACACTAAACACAATACAATACTAGCTATACTGCTAAGTATATCAAAAAATATCTTTAGGGAAACTGATATCTGTATCAATCAAAAGATCCGACACGGTTCCATTTGCCTTTTACCTGATGCCTATACAAGTATTGTCTCTGTCTTCCATATAGTTCTATGTATGTCTAGGTCTTCTAGTATTATAGAAATCTTTAACAATGATTTACAACAAAGGGTTATCTAATGGATGGAGAAGTGATAAATGCCATTTAATAATCCATGGCTGATTTAATCAATACAATACAATAATCGTACATAAAACACAACGCACTCAAATTAATTTACAACTATATGATTTCATGAGATAATAATCATAATTGTACATTATATTAATCGAAATTTATTATACTATTTCAATTTCACTATTAGAAATAATTTAGCATTTTAGCAATGATAGTTTAATTAAGAAGTTTCGTTTTACTTTTAGAGGATTCGCCTTCAGTCTCGCATCTGTATTACAAAAGATTTTCGAGCAACGTACAATTTACAGTAAAGAAAAAATCAAAAGTTTAAAAATCGAGTACATGGTTGGCGCAGTTGGTTGAGGCGGCAGTCTCTCAAACGGGAGGTGCCAGGTTCTAACCCCGGCGATGTATTCCACACTTTGCGATACAGGCTTTTAGCCTAGTGCAAAGTGTGCGGGAAAGTATTTGGGTTTGTTTATGCAAGCCCGGATCCTTAAAAAAATCGAAAACACATAATATTTACATTGACTTTAGTTAAAGTTGAAGTTCTCTACAAGTTGATTTTGGTTTTATTTTGTTTATAAAATTGTGTTAGTTGTTTGTGAGATTCCAAAAAAACCTAAATGAAAAATTGCATATCTACACATTTATTTTCAGAAGGCTATAATATGTCCGAAATGATTGATTTATGCGTTCATTAAAATTTTTCATATTTTTCCTCCTCTATCACCTCTCAAGAGATTTTACATGCAGAAGACAAGACCCTGATGTATTTCAAACTGCTTACCCAATTCATTCAAATACCCACGTGTGTTTTCTGCAAAATAATACTCCTTGATCTAGATTTATTTTTATTCAACTAAATACTCCACACATATTTTATTAAACAGATTAATTAAAGTGTAGGAAGATGAAAACATAAGATCTTTTGTAATGTTCAGTTTGATGAGAGGAATAAATACTAGTACAACCTTAATTTGATAATATTGTAACTATACGACAAGCTATTAATATGTTTAATTGCAATGTTATTAAGAATAAAGTGAAGGTTTAATAACATGCCAATTACGTAATGCACTAAAAAAACTGGATGTTTTAGCACTTTGAAGTTTAGACTCGATGCTTATAAAGTCCACTATCAAACATTCTTATAACGTCTACTTACGAGTATATTGTGTTATCGGTTGTTATTCATTATATTTGCGAAACACTTTAAAAGTGGAGATATAGTCACTTACATTTCCATGTTGTTTGTTCTTCGGGCTTCCTTACTGCTAGTCGTAGTAAGGAAACCCGAAGAACAAACAACATGGAAATGGATTCATCACGCTGCGAAAGCCTACAAGATTATTTATAGCCACTTACATTTGAGATGGTAAGTGAAAGATTTTCATCGTGATTTCATTACTATCATAGTGCGTAAAAAGTCAGCCAGTACTGGATAAAAAAATACGCCAAAAGTTTAAAACAAAATAGGTATTTATTACCTGTATGGGTAAAACTAGTTTATCAACAACTGCTACGCTTACAGCGAATAAAACAGTAAAAGTTTTTATCAAATGGCAAGAAATATTATCCGCCGCAGAATATCACAAAAAAATCTCTATAAAATAAAATTTAATAAAAAATGCGGGGGTTGCAAGAGTTACGTTACAAATTAATATAGATAATAACAATTTATTGTAAACAATACCCTACGAGGGTAGGCAACGGTAAATAGAGCCTATTCAATATTTCGTCTATACATTGCCGACTAGGAATCATTATTTCGTAAGAATTTATTTGATCGCCGTTATAGTACTATTGAATAGATATATTTATGATTTCTAGATAAAAGGGAGCGGGCTTAGGCAATGAAAAATGTTTTAAATAACGCATTTCATCGAATAAAATAATGCTAAAAAACATTTTTTTTTATTTGTTTATTCTGACGATGAACGTTCTCATACAATAATGCAATACATAACAAGTGATCTTAAAAATATAATTTCATAGAGAAATACTCACCGAGGCTAGCTTATCTCTTCCAGTCAACCTTTATTATACATATTATATAGCTACAACCTAACCCTGATAATCCTATATAGATTGGAGTTTTATTGTTTAAAATTACTCCTCTATATTTTCTCATTAGGAACCAATTTACCTAGTCAAGTAGGTACATCTTTACTCTGTTACGAAAAAAATGAGGAAAATCTGTATTACTTATTCATTTTGCGCAGAGATACCACCACCACTTCATATATAAATTAATTGGTTGGTAATCATACTTTATTTTATTTTGTTTTTCCTGGAGGCAAATTCATTATGCTGTAAAACACTACAACAGGCATGTAATAAAGTACCACTCCTGTGATAAGTATTGTGAAAACATTTTTCATACCGAGACGTGTGATTAGGTTACACGAAGGAAGATCTATTCAATGTGAATGCTGATGTTTTTTATTGCGAGTTGCGAGGGAGTTGTTAGATCCGAACCGGTTGAAAAGATTCGGCTGGGAATTAAAAGGATATCCAATATCTTAATTTACTTAACCTTTTATTGTATTTTGCCGCCGATTTGAATCAATACAAAACATTTTAAAATAATCAATAGAGAACCTTCGCGTATTATTATACGTTTTTTATTCCAATAGATGGTTATTGTGTTTAATTAAAAAAAATTGCACAAAGATTGCAAGTTTTTTTGTACAAGTTAGGTCAAGCGCGGTATCTTTATGGTTTTTCAGGTGCACTTGTTCTATTAAAAGAGTTATTCGATATTTATCTTTTTAATAAAGAACGAGCATTCAGAAGGCAAATAGTAAAATAATCCACAAAAATCATACAACCGTACAGAATAGCGGTTATAAGTGATGTTCAAAGGTGAGAACTTCTCGAAGAAGTATTTTTTTGTAGTAGTAAATGTGTTTTCTATTGATAAAATAGTATTAGGTTAATGTATACCTACAATTTATTTACTATCACAATGAAAGATAAAATCTTTACGATTTATATAATAATATGTTGCCTGCTCCGTAATGTGATGTTTTGAAAGGGTTTTTTAAGTAAATAATAATATTATTGTGAAATGAAAGTTTAGGATTTAAGCTTAGATATTATCTGAGTAATGGGTAGTCTTAGTACTTCAACTTAGTAAACTTAAAAAAAAACTGAAATAATGTACAGATGTTCTTAATACTGCTACCTATAAACAACTACATAATACATATTATAGTACCTACATATAATTATCCATAATGTATGTAATTACAGGTATGTAACTTATAAGGATGCTTCTTTGCATCAATCAAGTGGTTGAAGCTTTTCATAAAAGTTTCTTCAGGATTTATCCGAAAAACCTTACGAAACAATTAATGATTTCACCTGAAAAATACCCACTTAATTTTTTTCTTGGTACCTATTGTAAATTTTGTCTGATTAGCCATGCTTCAATTTAAAGACGACGAAAGTGCTAACTGAGACGATCGCGTTTAAAAATATCGTATGATAGTAGGTAGCCAAATAAAGAACGCTGAAACTCACGCAGACTTTCGATGTTAACCTGGAAACCGTACCACTAAGAAGATTTGAAGAAGTTGATTATACATTTTCCAACCTTCCGGACTTCAGGACATGTACATAAATATGAAGTATGAAAAGTTTTCCGTTGCTATTTGCTCTGTACTACTTAGTTCTTCAATAAGATATTTTCCTGTTACAAATTATAACGATAAGTACGTATACCTATCTACGAGTATGTATGTTTTGATGGCAAATTTATTGTTCCAAGTACATAGATTGATAATATAATACTAGGTATGTCTTGACTCTTTTGTTGCCCCACATGGTCCTTATGATTGTACAAGTGTGTCGCAATGATGAATACATAATAAAATAATTTGTTTGCCCACAAAGAAGACACATCACTCCGGATATTAAGACAAATGGACATTACAGCTTACCACCTACTTTTTTCAGCGATGATGTGGTCAGTTAAGTAGTTCAAATTTATTACAAACAAATTCCAACAAGATTGAGAGGATAGATTGCTAAATTATTTATGTCAATATACTGCCACTACTTCAATTACTTCACTCTTAAACATTCCGCATAGGAAAACAGGGATGTCATAAAGACGCGGCTAATTACAGCTATTGTATTCTGGCTGTCTTTGAAGAAAGCTGATGTGCTTTCAGGTCCTTATTATTTAAAATACATGTTGCGAGTAGAAAGGTTTTTATTATTTACTGAATATAATTATCAATTGCATTTTTTATTTTGTACAATCATTGTATTCAACACAACAATTACTGAATGACAATTGGATTTTATGTCTTAAACAGTCTTCTTCTTCCCTAGTCCTGCTCTCTCCACTGCTGGACTGGAGGTTATGTTATCAGCCCATCTTTATTGCGGCCTTCCGACACCTCTATTATTTGCCCGTGTTTTCCATTTTAATACTCTGGGTGTCCATCTATAAGCAAGCTGCATCATCCCTTATTTCGTCATTATATCTATCTAATTCTATAGTTATTTATTGCCAAGTATACTGTGATCTAAGTGTAAGAACTCATGTCTTTAACACTCAGTAAACAAATTAATAAAATATACATTATGCTATAAAAATGTGCAAATAATAGTACATACGAGCATAAGAACCTACTCATATATTCTGCGAGATCGTAGTATCTTCGCTTGAAAAAATATCACAGGTGCGTTTTAGAATTAGAGAAGTTTAATCTTATTTAAGAAATGTAGGTATCTAAATTATTATGATCCTGTAATTTATTAAAATCTTTTAATCGTCGCCAAATAAAGAGGTTTTTAATTAAATTTTTATATTCTTTAATTATTGTCACTCGTGTTTACAAAATCTAAGCAAAGGTACAAAAACACAAATCATACTATTATCTTGTACTTAGTACCCAATACTTTTGTTTGTGATAGTTGATACTTATATTGTGGGCAGTAGATGGTGACTATAATAATATAGATAATCTAATGTGTGTATTTGCGTAGGCACCTCCTAATTGTATAATCAAAATCACAATGTATATATCTACCTACAAATAAGTACAATACGTATTATAAAGAGTTGGTCGCACTCTTAAATATATTTCAAACACACAGATAGGTAGGTACTACATATAATAGTGTTATGAAAATTGCTTAGGATGTTGGTCAACACTGAAATAATCTATCCGGACTTTTTATCAATCATAACCTTGATATATACCTACCTATGGTATATTTAGGTATAATATTTTTGACAAGAATAATATTCTCTGTATCATGAATCCTGAACATAAAAAAAATCTACGAGTCAAATTTATAAGCAGCATACGTAAATATTTTAGTTAAACGAAGTATTATTTTGTTTCGAGTGTTCTTTACCTGATAAACAAGTGTAGGCATACCTGCGGCTATTGTTATCGCCTCGCCGTAGCTAAAACAATAGAGGCCTTACCAGGCGAAATTCTAGGAAGCGAATATTGTCTTGCTCCAGGTGTCTGCGTTCATTAAAGATACAACGTTGCCAGTTCCAATTTTCGTATCCATCTCAGTTTCAGCGTGAGAAATATTTGACACGTGTAAGCGTGACGAAATTTTGTTTTTAGAATAATTAATATTAAGATTAGGAAGTAACCAGCGAATTGACTACGCTACTAGGAGTATGTGTCGTGTTATCTTAAGCTTAGGTAGAGATACAAATCATGAAAATCATTATATCATATTGTTCAATTTGTAAATAGTGTATGTAGGCATATGATTTGTAATTAATTGTAAGATAGTTGTGAATAGACATTTATACTTATCAATTAATGTAGCATGGACAGTTGATTACTGAATTAATCCATATCAATCATGTATAATTTTAATTTGGACTGTATGACGAAAAATACTATGTGCCACGTGGATTTGAAAATTCTTCAAGGACATTAATTGGTTTCCAATTGGACCAGGTGAAGGCGTGGCTAGCACACGACATATCGGACGGGAAATGGTCTAAGCCAATGGCAGCAGGGCCTAAGGATTAGGACCGCCTCTTCCCAGGGGTTAAAGCCTATGCTATAAAGGGACCTGTCGCTGAAGGAAGAAGTCAGTTGACACTTGATTTGTGGAAACAGCGGTCGAAATACGAGATAGTTCGGTTGTCTCTCGTAACAGTCAGTGAATAACACATAATTATCTTCGTGTGTGTGTCGTCTATTGTGATACCTTCGACGTTGAAATAAGAAGAGCCTTCGCCCCGTCAGTGCGATACGTGAGCTGCCACGGTAGGGCTCTAGTATTCACAAATTTGCCTTGTCTGTGTCTCTTCGGAGAGCGAGGCCATAGTACTGAAAAGTGCTGAGCAGTGCTTCTGGATCCCATCAGTAAATCACCGCCATCATTCAAGCCAGCGCCTCTAGAACGGATTCTATGAGAGCCACTTGAACATTCATCGTTGGATATGCGGCAAGGGATTGCGTGATAACGTCGTTATTTATACAGTGTTTTTTTTGTTTATTAAAAAGGCCAAGTGTGTTGTGATAGTCTAACAGCGTAATTATTTGAATAGACTCAGTGATAGCTCCGACGATTCGTAGGTTAATTTAGTTTTAATATGACTAGTAATAGGAATAATTATTAGTTCGTAGTTAATTGTTGTTTTGTGTTATTGTGAGTTGTGTATTTTGGACCAATAAATGTAAGTAATTTTAATCTTATTTTTTTGTTTTGTTTCACACACACACCCACCCACATAGTACTGTGTCAATATGTCGCCAAGCAACGTGGAGCTTTTTTTCTAGCAAGTGAGCTGGAACGGATACCACTGCCCTGAGATATTTGCTTTATTTTTTTTCTACTATTAATTTAATTTTATTTTTACAACACTTTTGATTTGTTATTTATAAAAATGTTTCAAGTACTATTGGGTGTGGGTGCCAGCGGGTTGTTTGCATCGTTCATACAAAGTATTTGTCGGTTTTTAACATTTAGTATAATCGATAGGGATTCAGGAAATGGTGTGGTTACGAGGTCTGCCCACCGAGAACAGGGTTTTCAGGGGGAATCAGCCCCTTCTCGGGTAGCACAGGGGCAAGTTCCTTCCCAGGTAGCATTAGATAGGTTTCATTGTGGTGGGATAAGCTGGGATGAATCGTTTTCAGGCCATCCGGAACAATGTCCAGAAGCGTTTCTGGAGTCGGCTGAGGCCTACTTCGTAAAGAGGGGCACCTCAGGAGGTGCTAGAGTTAGGGAAGCCTCTGCAAGGCTGGCTGGTGAAGCTAGGTTGTGGTGGTCGGCTTACAGAGAGTTAGAAGATTGGGATTTTTTTAAGAATGCTCTAATTTCAACATACGGCATAGAAGAGAGAAGGGGGGAATTGACCGCGAAATTTTACGGGCTACGACAGGAACGCGCTGAGAGGGGAGCCTCATTTCTGGTAAAAAAGAAATTATTGTACGCGAGGTTGTTCCCCAATACGATCATAGATGACCGGACATGTCGGGATATTGTAAAACTAATGAACCCCCGCTACAAAGATCTATTCGCCGCGCATGATTCATTAAGTTACGAATTCCTTCTTAAAATCGTCGGTCGCATAGATTTCTCGGAAACCGTAGATCAAGGGGTGACGCAAGTAAATAGGTCGCCGAATAACTCACGTAGAGAGGTACAATTGCCAAACTGTCATTACTGCCCCGGAAGGCATTACAATAGGGATTGCCGCGAGAGGAACGAATACCTCCGAAATTTAAACGCATCACGCCCGGGCAGGTACGCGACCGGACAGCGCCTGGCCCAGGGCCCCCAGTAATAACACCGAGGTATAATCAACGTAGGCGGCAGGAGGTCCCTAGTATAAGTAGAATTAACGAAGAGAATGGCCAGTGTAATATATTAGCTAAGGCTAGAGCTACATTACCTAGAATAAGAGTGCAGTTACTAGATCGTGAATACGAAGTTTTGATTGATTCTGCCGCCTCTCATAATATAATAAGTAGTCAACTTGTACCGCAATCCTTGTATGAAAGTAGTGATATAAAATCAGTAAATATGGCGCACAGTGAATCGCGCCTTGATGTTGTAGCAAGAGTTAAGTTATCGCTGGTTGTCTCGGACGTGATTATGCAAGAAGATTTCCTAGTTATCGACGGATTAAGGGAGGGTGTAATATTAGGAATAGGGTGGTTAGTTTCACAGAGAGTAGTAACAGATTTTTATAGAGGATGTGTGCATTTTGGCGTTACACAGAGGAGTACTGCGCACCTGATACCATTTAGAAAGTCTTTATCAGCTAAGGATGTCGAGTTGCCAGATTTAAGTGATCTTAACCCTGAGCAACAACGGGAAGTAACGGAACTTCTAAGCGAGTTTAAGGAACAGTTCACTCCTTACGCCGGCCCTGCTCCGCTAACTCCGTACCATATACGATTGAAAGACACCCGACCCATTAGAGTACCTCAGTATAGATTGTCGGATAGTAAGAAGAAGCTACTCTACCAGCAACTGGAGGGTATGCTTGCGACTGGGGTTATAGAACCAAGCAAGTCGCCATACAGCTTCCCAATTGTCATGGCTCCTAAGAAAGGTAAGGAGGCTTATCGGTTTTGCGTAGATTACCGTAGATTAAATGAAGTGACGGAAGATGAGCCTTCGCCATTGCCTATTATTCACGAAACACTTAAAGATTTAGGAAATGCTCAGGTGTTCTCAACCATTGACCTAACCAAGGGGTATTGGCAAGTACCAATGCACGAGGATTCGAAACACCTGACAGCGTTTACTACACCTGATGGTGCTAGTTTCCAGTTTCGTGTCTTACCGTTCGGTCTGAAGGGGGCACCTGGAAATTACCAGCGGTTCGCGAGCCAGGAGGTATTGGCGGGGTATTTAAGAGACTTCGCTTTGGTCTACTTGGACGATATTATTATTTTTTCTCCTGACTGGGAAAGTCACCTTTACCACCTTAGATTAGTATTAGAGCGTCTACAACAATTTGGGTTACGTTGCGCCCCAGATAAATGTCATTTGGGTGTAAGGGAATTAGAGTATTTAGGACATGTAGTTTCAGCCACTGGTAATCGACCACTGAAAACGCACGAAAACGCGATCGCTTCTACGCCCGTACCAACAACTAGAAAACAACTACGAGCTTTCTTAGGACTTTGTAATTGGATGCGCGAGTATGTGCCACGCTTCGCGGAATTAGCTGCACCGTTAACAGACCTTTTGAGTACAAACAGACCCTTCAGGTGGAACCTCGAAGCTGACAGGAGTATGGAGGAGATTAAGAAAGCTATGACGAAACCCTTACATTTATCACGACCGGACTTCACTAAACAATTTGTTTTGCAAACAGACGCTAGCAAGGTAGGCGTCGCGGCGGTGTTATATCAGCCACGTACTGACGGTGGGAGGGATATAGTATCGTATGCTAGCGCCCGGCTCAGCAAGGCTGAACAAAGATGGCACTCCAACGAACAGGAAGCAATGGCTGCCATCTGGGCGATAAAGCGCTATCGCCCATATTTAGAAGCTAGGAAATTCATACTTAGAACCGATAACAGGGCATTAACATGGTTAATGTCGGCAAAGGATGAGAGGGCGAAGTTAACTAGATGGTCTTTATTGTTACAGGAGTTTGATTTCACTTTAGAACATTGTCCTGGTAGGGAAAATGAGTTGCCCGACTGTTTATCTCGTAACCCAGGTGAGGACCAAGTAGACTCGAATGTTGAGGACATGAATACAGCGATGTATCCGACAGTAGTAGATAGCATAGATGATGAGAGTCAGGCGGTAGTCTTGCAGATCGAAGACGAGGAGGAAGCCCCTCAGCCTACGGAAGAGGTTGCCTCAGTAGTGGAAATTACTGAATCAGTGGGGCTAAGTGATTCGATTCGTAGGAGTCAGCGACGAGATGGGAAGTTGAACGAAATAGTGAGACAGCTGCGTCGAATGTCATTACGATCGCAAACATCGGGAGCTAATCGAAATAGTAATAGTAATTACTTGTCACGATTCTCATTAATAGACGGCTATCTATGGTATAAGGTTGGCGATAATCCATCTCAGTTAGTTGTACCTAAGCAATGTCAGAAGCGAGTGTTAGAATATTATCATGATGATCGTATTGCGGGTCATCCGGGAGGGAAAGAGACGTTGAGAGCTATACAAAGGTATTATTATTGGGCAGGAATGAATCGTGACGTCATTAATTATGTTAAACGGTGTGTAACTTGTGCGATGACTCGTGCGCGGCCTCATCGGCCCCTAGCACCTCAAGGCGCTTGCCAGGCCCAACATCCATTTGAGATTGTAGCAATAGATATAATGGGACCGTATCCAACGACGTCGAAAGGTAATAAATCACTCTTAGTTGTCACCGATATGTATACGAGGTGGGTGGAAGCGTTTCCCTTACGAGCAGCTTATGCAACGAACCTAATTAAGAAAATTGAATCAGAAATATTCCCTAGGTATGGCTATCCTAAGGCTATTCTTACGGATAACGGTAAACAATTCGAACATTTAGCTTGGAATATAGCGCTGCGGCGTTGGCAATGTGACCATTGGGCAACGGCGATTTACCACCCCCGTAGTAATGTTACAGAACGGCGTAACCAAGAACTTAAGAAACTGATGCGAATACACTTACAGGGACATCCACATAAACACTGGGATGATTACATACCGACAATACTAGGTTCACTTCGCAGTAGGCGAAATGAAGCAACGCGATTAACACCCAGTCAAGCACTCCTAGGATACGAATTGAAGCGTCCAGGGGAATGGAACGCAGGTTCATCTGGTGAACCAGTTAGTGTAGAAGGTAGGAATCGCACGAACCTTGACAGTGAGATAAGGAGGAATCAGGAACAATATAGGCAGGTTTATGCTCCAGATACAACGACGAGCCCTAGATTCGAATCCGGCCAGGAGGTAATGATGAAGGAGCACCCTCTTTCCAACCACAGATTAGGTTTTCACGCAGGGTTTGCACCGAAATGGAGTGGACCTCATCGCGTGCTTATGTCAGTAGGCAGAGGTCACGTATACTGGATAGAGAGGCGAGGTAGACCGGTGAAAGTTCACGCCGATGACCTTCGGTTGGCACCTACGGAGTTTAGTGAGGGTTAGGTTAGACAGGATGAGGAAACCGGGGACGGTGTGGTGCACAGTTGGGGAAGGGCCCTCCTTTTCTGTGTGTTATATCATAACTGGACCTCGTCTTGCGAGTTTTGAGGGGGGATAGAATAGTTGATTGCTTAATTTCGATTTGATTCCGTTATCTCATTATTGTTTGATAGGCCAACTTGGCCTAATAATATACCAATTCAGATCATGTTACCTAATTAAATTCGGGCAAGGGTGTGTGTGAGACAATCATTGTTGTACATAGAAATTGTAAATAATGTGTATATATTGCTAGTAGGTTAATTTCTGTATATATTTTCTCTATTCATATCTAAGTAGATTTAATTTAAGATTAGGTTATTGAATTATTTAGAGGTAATTGTAAATACTTTGATGTAAATTGATAACACTTTGATAAATCTGATTATGAGCTACTGAGCTAAGTTAATATAATATAGATCGGGTGATAATTCTGAAAGGGAATAGTATACAGTACAGCCTTGTTCATGTTTCCTTGTTTTTTTTTTTTGAAGCAATGTTGGTTTTATATTCATGTAGATGTTGGTGAACTGTTGAATGATAAGTTTTAGATATTTTTCTATAAAAATATCTTGGCGCCCAAGCACCGAAAGGTGTATGTATATATAGAGTAGGTTTAATTTTACAATGTAAATAGTATTTAAATAGGTCCATTTATTTTTTATTAATAATAATATTGATTAGGTAGTAAGATTGTATTATAGTAGTTATAGTTAGAGTATTAAGTAGGCTACGCATAGAGTAAGACTGTGGTTGATTACTAAGATTAGTTATCTAGGTATTTCCAGTTTAATTTATATTTAATTACGTGAGATTGTTAACATTGTCATACAGACGAATATTTTCTTGTCAATTCAAGGGGGGGCGTTTTGATATATACCTACCTATGGTATATTTAGGTATAATATTTTTGACAAGAATAATATTCTCTGTATCATGAATCCTGAACATAAAAAAAATCTACGAGTCAAATTTATAAGCAGCATACGTAAATATTTTAGTTAAACGAAGTATTATTTTGTTTCGAGTGTTCTTTACCTGATAAACAAGTGTAGGCATACCTGCGGCTATTGTTATCGCCTCGCCGTAGCTAAAACAATAGAGGCCTTACCAGGCGAAATTCTAGGAAGCGAATATTGTCTTGCTCCAGGTGTCTGCGTTCATTAAAGATACAACGTTGCCAGTTCCAATTTTCGTATCCATCTCAGTTTCAGCGTGAGAAATATTTGACACGTGTAAGCGTGACGAAATTTTGTTTTTAGAATAATTAATATTAAGATTAGGAAGTAACCAGCGAATTGACTACGCTACTAGGAGTATGTGTCGTGTTATCTTAAGCTTAGGTAGAGATACAAATCATGAAAATCATTATATCATATTGTTCAATTTGTAAATAGTGTATGTAGGCATATGATTTGTAATTAATTGTAAGATAGTTGTGAATAGACATTTATACTTATCAATTAATGTAGCATGGACAGTTGATTACTGAATTAATCCATATCAATCATGTATAATTTTAATTTGGACTGTATGACGAAAAATACTATGTGCCACGTGGATTTGAAAATTCTTCAAGGACATTAATTGGTTTCCAATTGGACCAGGTGAAGGCGTGGCTAGCACACGACATATCGGACGGGAAATGGTCTAAGCCAATGGCAGCAGGGCCTAAGGATTAGGACCGCCTCTTCCCAGGGGTTAAAGCCTATGCTATAAAGGGACCTGTCGCTGAAGGAAGAAGTCAGTTGACACTTGATTTGTGGAAACAGCGGTCGAAATACGAGATAGTTCGGTTGTCTCTCGTAACAGTCAGTGAATAACACATAATTATCTTCGTGTGTGTGTCGTCTATTGTGATACCTTCGACGTTGAAATAAGAAGAGCCTTCGCCCCGTCAGTGCGATACGTGAGCTGCCACGGTAGGGCTCTAGTATTCACAAATTTGCCTTGTCTGTGTCTCTTCGGAGAGCGAGGCCATAGTACTGAAAAGTGCTGAGCAGTGCTTCTGGATCCCATCAGTAAATCACCGCCATCATTCAAGCCAGCGCCTCTAGAACGGATTCTATGAGAGCCACTTGAACATTCATCGTTGGATATGCGGCAAGGGATTGCGTGATAACGTCGTTATTTATACAGTGTTTTTTTTGTTTATTAAAAAGGCCAAGTGTGTTGTGATAGTCTAACAGCGTAATTATTTGAATAGACTCAGTGATAGCTCCGACGATTCGTAGGTTAATTTAGTTTTAATATGACTAGTAATAGGAATAATTATTAGTTCGTAGTTAATTGTTGTTTTGTGTTATTGTGAGTTGTGTATTTTGGACCAATAAATGTAAGTAATTTTAATCTTATTTTTTTGTTTTGTTTCACACACACACCCACCCACATAGTACTGTGTCAACCTTAGGTACTACTTAAATAACTGACAACAATAAGCAGTCACCAACCGCATATAAGAACTTATCTATTATACTATTACCTACTTATGTGAACCTACACGTATTGCTTTGAATATATATGCCTAGGTGGGTAGAAAAAAAAACGGAAAGTATCTACTGAGAATATTGATAAATGAGCGATATAATATAGGAAATTTTATCAAAGCAGATTGCATTGTAAAAAATCACATAAAAGGAATAACTGGAGGACTTGGATAAATGCTTCCAATTTCTTCCAGGTTCTCTTTCATTGTTGACTGTAAAGCTCTGTATTTTATCTTACGGTTTGTCTTGAGATTCATACATCACGTTAGCTAGAGAAAAATACCCTGTTTTTTATTAATTGGTGTACAAGTTGACTTTATTCGCTGGTGTCAATTTTACTTAGAAACCTATAACTTTTCATCGACAATTTTTATTTACTAGAATTGTCTTTTCTTTACCACCAAACTCTTTGATGATACAATGCATTTAACATTTTACACATATATAGACTTTTATACTTTGTACTAGCTAGACGTCTGACTCCGTGTATTTTCAATAGAAACGAAGTGATGCAATTTCACGCTCGGCACTTTTTGGTATTTTAGAAACGCAAAGCTCACACTATTAACAAGATATCAATAAAAAAAATTAAAACATCTTTAAAACTATCGCTTAATTGCCAAATGACGTCAAAACTAATACAGTTTTTAAGTATAAGAACAAAATTGCGAAAACGTTGCCCACGAAATGTCAAAATTCTCCATTTGACAGTTTGTGGGCATCAGTTTACTTCACCACTAGCATTGAGTATGCCATCTGGGTACATAATATAAAAGTCTGTGATTTTACATGAAAGTTACAATGTTACTAAAGAGTTGTATGCCAATAATGAAGATATATTCTTATAAAACGTTTTGCTTCTTCTAGTAATATTTCCTACAGTATAATTGTGGTGTATTTTGCACACAAAATAAATTACAATAATAATTACCTAATTGCAAAGCCAAGATAGTTGAGTGAAAGGAGATAGGCAATAGCCTCGTTAAACTTTATCACTTGGAACTATTTGCACAAAATTTCACTTAGCTACACGAGCTAACATATGTAATATCTACTTACGATGTAATAATGTCTGTATAGTATGAGAATAATCCTGTATAATAAAAATACTTATACTAGTACTTGGACCCATGGGCGTGGCCAGCTACCTCCCTCCACCCCTAGAGATTGGAATAGGTATATATTTTTTCATACCAAATGAAAAAACCTCACAAAAAATCACAATACTACCACATATTTTCTCATCATATCATAAATTTTCTAAAATTGGTATGAAAATCCATCAGTTTCTAAAAAGAAATTGCCTACGGCGCTATTTTTTATTACTTTTTTACAAAACACATCTTTCTATTGTGCAAAGTATTATAAACATTTTCAAATAAACAAACAACATCACGACCTTCTTCACTATGTCTCACAAAAAAATTCGCCTGCGGCGCTATTTACGCATTTTTTATGCTACATCATTTTTCAAAAAAATTTGTTGCGACGCCCATGCTTGGACCGATGTATTTATATTGTTGTAATCCTTATTCACAAAACTGAAGTCGTGTGTGGAACATTACCGCTCCATGTTCCATATATGGTTTGTATCGTACAAAGACTTGAGCTAATATTTTATCAACAAATCCTTTGAAATGACACAGTCAAATCATCAATCTTCTAACCTGAGTGACTTGTCACACTTTGTATGTTATATCAATACAATAGTTCACATTACAAACTTTACGTTCATTAGCGTAGTTTCATCAATAAGATCAGAGTGGAATACTGACCGACGAGGTATGGTGACTTCCTTGTCTTCTCATAAGGAACGTTATGGGCAGAGTTAGTCAGCATCATCCAACTACTACTTAAATAAAAAAATATACCTCAGCTTCCTCCAGGACATCATTTCACCCTACTCCTTAAACTTAAAAAATAATACATAGTTTGATTTGGTAGGGGCGCTACTCGTGGCTAAAAACGAGGGTAGATATTGGTCCAAAACTCAGTGTTAAAATAAACCATATAGCTAGCGACATGCTGGTAAGGTAAAGTATTTACTCAGGATTTTATTATCTTACAAAATATTTAACAACAGACCAAGTACGTACCACCATTCCTATGAGTGTAATGAAGGAGTTACGTATGATGGCGTAATATGTAATTCTTCTTCTTCTTCCGGTGTCGTGTCAGGTCCCCCCAAGTTGACTATCACACGAGAGAAAGTGCTCCTGTCCTGGTCAGCTCGAAACAGCTCAGCTCTTCAGCACTCCTTATTCCAGTCCAGTCCGTATATTGCGGAGCCAAGAAATCTGCCTTCTTCCAACCTCTCTATGACTCTCTATTTTGGTGGAGTAATTCATAGGTAATTTACACTGTACAAAACCTCCCTGGTTGATGCCTTGAGATGCTTAATAAGACCCCTTGTATTGAAATGATGCACTTATTATGTTTTATCGTCAAAGAATACTCCTAGTTATGTTGAGGCGAGAATTGTAAAATTATAACCAACATAAAACAACATGCAAAAAATTGTAATTGAATATTCAAAGTTCTCAACATTTTAATGGATAGATATTTCACATAGGTTAGGTAAGTATTCCTCGTATAACAATATTGTGATGAACAAAACAAAGAAACTTTGTAACAAATTGTGTCCACGATTCCTCGCCTTAGAGAGATTTCAATAGCAACAAAATAATAATGCAGTAACTATTTCAAAGAAAATGAATCCAATATGTTTTCTTGTTGAAATGATGATATGTGATATTTACTTGTATTTTAAAACTTGTGTCGATACCTAACATAATAACAGGGAAGATACACGAAATATCGATACTTTTTTTTTAATTCAGCTTTTTCAGGCGGATTTCTGAAAGTAAGTCTTGAAGGTTTTCACAGTGTGCTATTGACATTGTTTCTTGGTTTTTCGGGTGAACCTTGTGTAGATAAACTTGATCGACGTTTCGACACAGTAGGAGTGTCAAGTCGAGTCGATCAAGTGTGTAGATAACACACGGTTCACCCGAAAAACCAAGAAACAATGGATTTCTGAAAGAACGTAGATAAGTAGTAACCCCATGAAAATATTATACCTACCATCTCTAGCATTCAGAGATTCTCCTGGGTTCTAATTGAGTAACTTTTTCGAGCTACTCGGGACGGAGACGTTTACTCTCGACTCGAGACACTAAAAGGGATTAAGGAGAAAAATTAGGATTGCTGATGAAACAAAAGTATTTTATAAATGCAGATAAGGTATTATGTAATGTATAATCCCATTTTTCCACCGGGTCTCAAAGGAAAGACCCTGAAATTCCAGGCATAAAACAATATAAGCAGATGTAAGCTATTGCTATTTTGCTTCTATCGTAAAATTCAGGACGCCATACACCGTCACCAGTGTAAGGAATACTCTTCCAAGGTTCGAGTTCGAGAGTTGGAAACATTTATCAATGTCATTGATGAAAACTGCGAATAGAAGAGGACCAAGCACAGATCCCTGAGGCACGCCCGAACCTGGTGAGGCGTCTATAAAATAAAGCTTATATTAATTTTTAAGAGAGGATCCGAGCCGCCGACCTCAAATAAATGGGATATGGTGCAGAGAAGAGAGAATTAGTTTTTAACGAAAATTGTTGTAAGTGTTAATATTGTACAATGTGCAACCCTATTAACATTCACGTTAGTTAATGTCGGCACGAAGATAAAGATGTCTCACTAGACAACATGACACGAACTTACTATAAATCATACCTACCTATCAATATTCATGTTTTACTCATTACATTACTATTATTATATTGTTCTTAATACACCTACTTAGTATATTCATACAACCTCAAACATATTGTGTAACAAAACAGTTAAACTGTGGAATATAAACTTCATACTAACAAAGACGTTATAGACTTTACTGTCCACAACCAAAAAGATAAAGGAAAAGTACCTCCTCGATTTTGTGCTGTAGATATGTGTGTGAACGAGTACATTCAATAAGCTGTTTTTTGAATTTTATATTTCGTTGTGGTTCGTAAAGATATTATGACGGAAGGGAGGTGGCAAGGGAATCTGACTATTAAATTATGTAACATAATTTGCACACGAATATCCGTTAAAATTGTATATATGTAAAAAGATCGTTAGGGTATCAAAAACTACAGAACTTACCTACACTAAAAAAAAGAATTAATTAAATACTTCTTCTTCTCCTCACCCCGAAACCGTCCACTCCTGAACGTAGGCCTCCTCCAAGTCTCTCCACTCCTGTCTATCCTGCGCCCTCCGCATCCATGTTCCACCTGCAAATTTGACAATGTCATACCTCCAGCGGAGTTGGGAAATCCTATGTCGATTATAACCTGTGCGTAATCGAAAGCTCTATTGATATGGTAAAAATGAAAAGACTATATACATCGGGCGTTTGACAATAAAGTTAGCAGGAATATAGAGACAGTAAGTAGAGAGCAGAGAGACAGACATTATAAGAACTGAAACAATATAGTGGGAGAAGTCCGTAATTTATTGGTATAATTTCACAAAGTGCACGTCGAATTACGAGTATACCTTATAAAATCGTTCCCATCTGAATTTTCAGAACAAAACAAACTCCACTTATTAGTTTTTGTTAGTCAAAATAAAAAAATAATACCTGGTTTGCAAATACTTGGTAAACAATATTTTACTACGAACACGTGTAGATACGTTTTGGACGTAGATAACTACGTTAATAGGTAAGTATCTATAGAGATATAAGTAGTTATAATGTATGTAAGTATGTGCTAGTATGAATATGTATGGAGGCATTGCGGCTTGTTTTAGATGTCTCCATTGTAAAGTAAATGAACAAATGTGAATAGAGATACATGTCACTCTGTGAAAAAAATAACAGATTGTTTAATTATGGAAATCATGTTTTGGCGTGTTAGCATACAAACAAAAATAAACTGGTAACTAATATATTCATACATATACATACACGTTATGTAAATAGTATACGTGTAGTGTAGTAGGTATAGAGGTAGAAATCTACTACATACGTACATGACATAACTATTAAAATCTCAGCTTGATTACCATACTAAATGTAGAGAGTTGTATCTAATACCTATACCCTTTTTTTCCGAAAAAGTCTTTCATAAGATTTTCCCACATTATAGCAGACCGATGTAATTAATTTCAATGCCTTTTGTGGTGATTGCATATCTGCATACGAGTTTATTTCTAAGCTACCCAATAAAATATTTAATAATGATATCTTTACATTTTTGAATACATATTCGTTTGCGAATGTACAGATGGACGCTCGTAAAAATCTTTAAAAACCACCTAGGCAAGTTATATGTGAGTTTTAGTTTTTTTTGTTTATGTATCTATGTTGGTTGTTGCCACTGATTCTGATTTCTGAGTAATATGCCCGATACTAACTACCCGACATACCCGACCTAACCAATTTTCAGAGATTTGCTTTCAAAACCAACGTACAAGTTGCTTGATTCATTTTCTTCTTTTGGTGTCATGTCAGGTCACCCCGAAAGGGAAGAAAGCCCCCCGCAACACCCGAGAGAAAGTATATATCTGTCCTGGGCAGCTCGAAACAGCTATTCAGCTACATTTCTTGTTTCCAGGATCATCCCTACAGGAATCGATTCATCTACTCTCCAGCTATGTTGTGTACTCGATTATATATAAGACTATATTAACGTATCAATGAAATAAAGCAATCCTCAGTACATATAATATAGCGTAGTAAGTGAGGGGCAGATTACTATGAGGCATAAACTGTAATTGTATCTGTCTTAAGTAATAAAATGAAGTAGGAACACAATACATAATAATAACAACAAACACTATAAGTAATATCCTTCTTGACAAGTGATAGTTTAAGGAAGTGTATCAAATTGGTCAGCATCCCGTTTATTACTATAATAGTTTGTATGAGGACTTCAGGATAAACTTGGTTCGTATAGGTATTAGGTACATAGAAATACTATTACAAGACATTTATACCATACAGTTATTACTCTACGTAGTACTAGATATACCACATAACTTGAGTGTAGTCAGGAGTGGATGACCTCTAGATATTAGGTACATAGATAAACTAGGTACATACATTACATTATGCATCTGTTTACTGTAGGTGCCTGCTCTAAACTCGGAGGTATACAATACTCGTATATGCAACGCAAAGAGAATGCTCATTCAGTATGGAAAAAACAGGGCCCGGCGCAAACGAAATGTGACTCAATGATAGGGAAAAATGAGTAATCAGATACTGCATAAGTTGCATCATCGAAATCAATTGATAAATGTGCAAAGTACCTCTAACATGAATGTATCAGTAAAAGAAGAATTAAACGGTTACGATTGCGGTTTAAAAGCCTATAATATAATAAATATAAGGTAGCCCGTCTTCTTCTTCTTCATCATCAGCCTTGGTCCTCCACTGTTGGATATAGGCCTAAAGGATTAAATACTTCGACTTATAGAGACTATATTATGTGCGTAGATGAAAAACTTTTTCAAAGTCTCAACTAAGCAACTACGTTGGTATACGTCTCATCAACAGGACCGATAGAGACATACTCGTAGAATAAGAAACTTATAAAAAATAATATTTGTAATGAATTATTTTTATAAACATAAACAAATAATCACATAGATAATTTACATTGTATGTAGATCTTACTAAGATGTGATTATTGATTGTACGCGTAGGTACACGATGTTACTTACTTTGCAATATAATCACATCAATCTCATTGATCAATATAAAACCTACAAGACTTCACCTACAGATCCATTATTGTAATACAATGTTGTTATACCTCCATTCATTGTAATAATGTTCCTTCATACTGTATATATGTAACATGTATTCAGTATTATACTTACACAGATGCCAATAGGAAGCTTCAACAATATTTTTATGATTAGGTGTTGTCCACTCTATTATTATATTATTGTATCTGCGGGACGTGTGTTTGATTGATGATCTGATCACTCTTGTATAGTACCTATCCCATACTCCTGACTGAGTCCATACTGAACAAACTAACTATTCCAATCTATACTGCAAGTATCGTGATTTCTTACTTCAAATACTTTATCAACAAAGTAGTGATGTTAAAATTTTCAGCTATCTATAGGTATAGGTACACGAGAGCACGAGAGATGAATGAATACCTAACGAAAAATACATAGATGATACGATGTTGTCGCCGGGTTATGCTAAATCTAAGAGTGAAAAGTAATATCCAAACAAGAACTTAATGATAGATAACTGGTCCATGAAAACAGCTTAGTTTTTAAAGCTACCTGATGCACATCCCACGTAAGCTACAAATCCAAGATTTTCCCCAAATAAATAAATAAATAAATAAATCTTAATTGGCCAGAGAAAATATAAATAGTTACAAAAACAAGAAAATTATAGTGTGCCAAAAGGCGGACTTATTGCAAAACCAATATCTTACAGTCAACCCGAGTAAATATTTATTCTATAAATAAACCTAAAATAAAACAATTCCTCGGAATTCCTTAAATTTCATATTATCACATAAAATTTTCAGCATGTCACGTTGTTTCAAAAAACCTCAGTAAAGCACGTTACTTAATTTATAAAATACCCCAGTGAGAATATTGATAGTATTGTAAAATAAAAGTGTGTTTTTCTAAATAATGATAAGTATATGCGTGAATACATACGTCAACCTACATTTCATTAAAGAAATAGAAATGAAATTAGATATGCCAATATGTGACTGTATTTACGAATTTGTTATTCATCACTTTTTTTTTCAAGTAGTCACTTTTGTAACATTATCATATGGTAACATTGCAAACTTAGTGAAAACTGTGACTGATCTTCAATCAAATCTATTGTTAACATAATATTATCGCTATTGTAAATAAAAATAGAAAATATCAACGAATGAATTCAACAATGGATCAATAATATACGTAGGTACCATTCGTGTGACTATTTCCATGCAGGTTGATAGATTAGATTAGGTTTAAAAAAATATTATTCATAAAATTATTGTTAATATGTGATATTAGGATAAGAGAGTAAAGTATTGACAAGCGAAGTGAATCTAACGTTAAAAATGACAAAATGATTGCTTACTCCCTTGAGGGGACTCATATTCTTTAAGGCCACCAAGAAGCCGGAAGACCACTAGCATCATATTGAAACGCATGCAAGATAATTAAGAATATTAGGTATGAATACAGATTATTCATTTTATTCACCTTCTTAAAAATCTGGGGTCAAACACGGAAACTCAAATACCTTTCTGAATAGCTAAAAGCTTATATTGTGAATTAAATGAACAAATTGTCCCCGACCCGAAATTTGAACCCGGATCACGTTACGCGAAATATGTACAATAATATTTTTATGGGCTTCTAAATAATTAAAAAAAAACACACAATTTGAGATTCGGTGAACACTGCAAAGTTCCAACACGAATCCAATTGGATATACTTATACAAGGGGTTATTTTGTGCAAAATGAAGATTTGTACCTATCCATAATTACCTGCACAATTTCTTACAATCTCATATATTTAGCTATCTGATAATCAATTTAACTACATAAAAATAAGGTACTCGTAACATAGATGTTGTTAAACAGGTAACGTTATAATGTAAGTAGGTATTAGGTATATGCAATAATTAAAAATAGGATAAGTATAGTATTGAAGTATATTAAATTTAATAAAACTAAATGGTGAGCTTATTGTTTCCAGCTATTTCTTCCAGAGAACCATACAAAACCAGCTCCACTGCTTGGAAGCTCTGTTTAGAAGCAATAATTACCTATAGGCTGAACTGTATATCTGTAGTAAAATAGGTTTTTCGGTTTGCTTCAAAATACATCAGATAGAAACAGAAGCGAAAAGAAATAGAAACAATTTGATCTTACCTACATATATGCATTCATATAGGTAAACAATTGTGATTTTGTAGGCATGGATTGTAGATCACAGATGTATGTAGTTGTTTTAATGTCTTCCAATATGCAAAAACAGTGCCTACGCAGTAGCAAATAAACCAATGTTTTTATTAGAGTTATTTAGTTTGAAACATAACTTATAGGTACCTATTAATGAAGGTAAATTTACATACTTACCTAGATACATACATACCCAACGGTTATCAATTAATGATTCTTAGTACTTTTTCAAATCTCCTGTGATCTTGATTTATTGATAGAGACAGCCATCTTGAAGGATTCTTCTAACTTAAGATAATTCCTATCCTAGGGGTTTTGTAATGATGAGGTCACAACAATCCTTGATTGACCGATTTTCAGGATCATGTATTAGCTACATAGGTATTCAGTATCTTATACGGTAAAGTTATATTATTTCCTTTCAGATATTACTGTAAGTATGTACCTCCTATTCATATACTCGTATAGATGCTTCATCATTTTTTTAAGTAATTGAGCTGTAGAAATTTTATCATCATTCAGTGATTATATCCAAATAGATTAATCTAAATAATTTGTGCATTTTCAATTATGCAATTAGAGGTAGACAATAAAAAGAGATAGTTCAGTTAATTAATCAATTTTTTGTATATATTTCATTTTGTTTTCTTTTTTAAATATATTCATAACATTTGGTTGATTTAAATAAAATACTCTATATCTATATACATTTGGTACAAACATTTTGATAATAGTTGAATTATTAAAATTATATACAATAAATATCTTATATACACTGGAATGCTAAACATACCATCTATATATACAATAATAAATAACTTATATTTTACTAACTAAGAATAATTTATACAATTCGTTAAAATAAAAGAAAATATTCACAAATCACTATAGTATAGGTACGTTTGCCTGCAAAATATCATATACATTTAAGATCAACTTACTAAATAGGTATAAGTGACTGCAAAACATCTACATTTCAATAATATATCAAGTTTTTGTTTTTTCACATGTTTGCCTGCAAAATATCATAATTAATCAATAAATAGGTATATTGCCTGCAAAACCTCAAACATTTACATATTAAATAAATAATTTCATTATTACCTTGAGATCATAATTCTAATAAGTTAAAATAAATTGTAAAATAGAACAAGTTGGGTACAAAAATGTCTGAAATTATTGCAAACACTCTACACACTAAAGATAACATCACGATTCTCTCGATAGTACAGTTACAGGTTTATACACAGGCTGTGGGGGCTCAGGACTTGAATCGCGGTGAGCGACTGAAGGTGGAGACAGTCCCGCTGCTCCTAATGACTGTAACCTCTGGTAGAACTGTGCGTAGGGAGCGCCAGCCAGGCCAGGTGGAGTTAAGCCGGGAGGTAATCTCGGCCAGCCGGGTAAAGCGGGAGAGCCGTATAACCTTTCTAATCCCAATGGAAATCCTGTTGGAGTTGGCGGTACTGGGGACTTGGGCACTTGTGGTGAGTAGGGGCCATACCTCTGATAAACGGAAGCCAGTAATGCTGGGTTGGGGTATAATCCCATCAGAGGGTACGGACCTGGAGGTGGCAGGAATGAATGTCCAGCAAGAAGTGCACTTCTCTTGAAAGCGGCTAACCGTGCTCGGCCAGCGGCAGATGATCGCCGCCTTAGCTTTCCTGTTGTTCCTCCAATAAACACGTCCTCAGCGGATGAATCCAACATCCAGTAGTTTCCTTTGCCAGGATCATCGTAGTGTCTTGGAACTTTGACAAAACATTTATTTAGACTAAGATTATGCCTAATAGAGTTTTGCCAGCCTTGTTTATTTTCTCTATAGTAAGGAAAATTTCTCATGATATATTCGTAGATTCCATTAAGTGTGAGTCTTTTCTCTGGACTTTGTCTGATAGCCATCATGATGAGGGCATTATAACTATAAGCAGGTTTTTCATTTCCAGTTTTCTTTGGTTCCTCTTGTTCCGTCGACTCCGATGTGCTGTTTCCTCCTGTAGAGCAATCTAGCGGCGGCGGAGTTCCGGTGACATCCAACTCCGAATCAGACTCTGAATAATCACGGTCTGATGGTGCGGAGAGTGCAGGCGATATTGGCGGAGAACGGCTCGGAGACGGTGGCTCCGAACCCTTCAGCAGAAGCGAGCTAATGCTGAAGTTAGACTTGAGAGGTGCTCGAGCCATTATTGGATAAATATTCACTGATGTATTTTCTATATTCACCATCGTACCACGGTGAAAACAGTTCAAAATAATAACAATTTCTACAACAAAGGCACTTGTAGTAAAACACAAAGTCACAACATTCACTATTCAACACAAAGTTTCGCAATGATTATGTAGGTATATAAAGTATGAACGCAACTCCTCAACTTTCTCGAACGAACGCAACGGCTGTCTGACGAAGACTGAAGAGGTGTCGACCCTGGCGGGGGTTATATACTCTCCACACAGCCCGCCCAGACTTGTACATGAGAGAGGGACCATGCTCCGCCTATGTATTGGGGGCCACGCCTCTGCCGCTACATAAGTGGTCGATGTTTTGACACCTGCCTTCCCCTTCTTTATTAAAATCTGTCACAAGTTTATATTTTATAGTTCTACTTCTAGCAGATGAAGCTATTTGCCAACCTAAATGATTTGTTGCAATTCTGTTAACATGAAAATATATGGCCGATTTACAGATATAGTGTAGTGGATTAGAAAAAACATTTTTATCTAAGTGTTTTCCTGTTGAAAAGATTATTGGTTGCAATTGAATTTTTTCATCTGAATTTCTAAATAAATCTTTATTGGATATAAAACATTATACCTACCGAGTGGCGAGTTTCTTGCCGTAGGCAATGTTTGCCAACCAAGCACTTGTGACAATAAACTGAAAAACTGAAATAAATAATACAAAACAAATAGAAAGTGCAATATCAAAAACCGCCTATCCGCCGCAAAAACCTACATGGATACTGGAGAGATAGGTATTAAACGTACCTACGTATTGTATAGGTACCTAGAATAATTATTTATTTATATATGTATTTTGATCTAGGTATAAGTATTGTATTTATTTTTATTATTTATATTTTTCTTCTTCTTCATACACTTGTATGTATGTATTTTGTATATCAAATGAATATCACAAGTGGTTGGTTGGCAGACATTGCCTACGGCAATAAACACGTCATTTGAGAGTTTTTTTTTTTAATAAACATTTTATTTATTTATTTTATTTAAACCTAATTTACGTGATTATTTTCTGTTATGGATGCAATATCGATGGATCACAGAGAAAAATATAATCGTGAAAACAGAATTAAAGAAATCAATTGAAACAGTTAATTTGAATAACAGGATTTCTGGTAAACTAAACTGATTCAAAAATCGGTTGGATCCCAGCTAAGGAAACATTTTTAAGTGATGTTTCGCTGAGCCCAAAAGTCTGGAAAAACCGTTTCAGCCTCACCAGTGTTATGTATGACTCATTTCAACTGTATTTTGTTAAAGATACATTGTCCAATATGTAGAAATGTAAAACAATAAAAATTATCTCCCACAAATCATCCAAACAATGTATAAAGAGATGGATTTCTAAAGACGATCCATAATATTTGGTTCCGATAAGCATCCCCATACAACTGTACTTGTAGGTGAGGCATATTGTGAAATGTTCTAGGAAGCTTTTCATGTAATCGGGATTAGTATCTGATTTGTGCATTGTACAAGTGATGTTTGAGTAGAAAGGGTAAAAACAAATTAGTATTTATATGTAAAGTTACTTTACATAAGTTACTTTACTTTACTTTACTAAAGTATCAGATTAGGTAATATGACAATACTTCCTACAACCATACGTAGATTCTCAATATTTAAATAAAATATAAATCCTATTCTGCATACGAAATCTTCTTCTTCTTTCTTCTTCTTCAGCCCTCTGTCCTCCACTGCTGGATATAGGCCTCTTCCATATTCCTCCATTCCTTTCTACATACTTATAATTACAATACATACTTATAATTCAATACTATAATACTTATAATTCAAATACATACTTATAATTCAGCATGTACCTATAGTTACGTATCTCTACAGATTAATCAACAGATATACAGCGAAGGATGGATTGTCCATTCATATCTTATATGTATATTCATATACTTTTGATTTGATATTTCATATTTGTTAATGATTCAGATGTGCCTACCTTAACATACTTATTTTTGTTGTTGCTTGTATTGTGCATACTTGTATAAAACTATTGTTAATGTTAAAGGCTTGCGTCGTAAGTTAAAAAAATTAATAAATACCTGTTGAGGATCCTTCGCTGTTATTCAACTAAGACTTCTAGAAAATCGGATGTTCTCACAAAAAATGTGACATTCGAAATAAGAAATTCTATCTATGTTTTCTTATACTTACTGCGAAAGTGCGAAGTTAAATGTGATGAATGTGATGATATCTATACTGATAATTCGAGCTATTTGCGTTAAATAATACAGGTAATACAAAACAGCGGCAAAGTTGCCAAAAATTAATTACTGAAAATGTAATGTTAATGAATAGATACTTTAAGCCGCAATAGATACAAGATCGATATTTAACAGCCCCTGCTCTTTCAGATGAATTGTTTTATTATTGTGTGAATATTGCTTGTGCAATAGAATCATAAAATTATTTTGATGAATATACCTAATACCTGCATGCCATACGGCGTGGTGAATTAGGTTACGTTGTGTTAAAAAAAAAACAGATACATAGATGTACTATTATGTAACCCCAATATCTTTAATTTGATTATCTTTTTCGACTACATGTTGAGAAACCCTGCTATGGTACCGTAATCATCAGGATAGAACAATGTGAAGGAATGAGCATTGAAACAACACAAAATTGCAGAATTATTGTTTTTAAGGAAAAAAAAAAGTATTTCTCAAAACAAATTTATGATGCCACCACTAAAAGTGTCAAAACATGCAAATTCTTTTAAACTTTCAAACAGTTAGATTGTTATTTTTCTCAATAATACAATAGAACCATTAGCATATTTTCATATTGTGTATTTTGCCTGTTGAAGATCGCATCTCCCTAGGAATAGATTATCTCCCAATATTGCCAACTTCCTGTAATAGATATATACAATTCTTATATTAAAAAATAACCCTTTCCTTACCTTTCAGAAAATTGGCAAAGTTCTAATATAGCTTCCGGGCTGATTGCTTAGAAATTTTTATTATAAATGCTACAAAATAAAAAGTAACGGCAATAAAAATGAACTTCCGTTACGAAGCAAAAGAAGACTAGTAAATAATCAGCATTTAGTGCTATATATACTCGTATGATGGTAGACAGTCGTACCTATATTTTTCAGTTATTCGGGATGAGTAGGTAAGTAAAGCTGTTAGAATTATATCGTTAAAAGCTATATGCTCAATTTATTTGGAAAGCGATTTTTCTCTAATCTCTGCTTTGAATTAAAAAAAAAACATTATCTGTCAGCCACCATCTTCGTCTGTTTGGTCTAAAAATGTAGTACATGTAGGTTTTTGCAAGTACATACTACATATTTAATAAAAAAAAACATAAAGGTAGTACGAAATACGTTAAAAGTAGATAGATAAAACGTCAAAGACAGTAAAAATTGGATGAGTAGAAATGTAGAAAATAAAAATTGTAGGTACTGTTATCATAACAGTACCTACAATTTTTATATACTCGTATGTATTCTGTCCTTCTCTCACCAGACGAAACATCCCTTAGTTACATGAGAATACCCACCACCTTTCTTTCTAACTCTAATCATAAGGGGACTCCGATGAATCATAGCCCACGTTAGTAATATTTCTGCAATATTGGGGAATCCCAGGCGTCCAGGAATAGAAGAACAAGGTAACAGGACATTAACAATAATGTGAAACAATAGTATTTGTTTTTAACTAAATCTATTCAACTACCTTAGGTAGGTAGGAAGGTATATCTAAATAAAATAAATAAAGTAAATATTACTTATTATTATAATATGGGTATTATTATAATAGCAATATAAATATTAAACCTTTTAAACAATAACGCCGTTAATATTTTGTGTTAATGTGTAAATCCTACAGTATACGATGTCAATACTTCCGATTTTATTTCGGATCCATCAAGGACCGGCTCAAGGGAATAAAGTAAGACTTAGATATGTCGGTGTACATATAACTATGTGTGACCACGAGCCATGTATTAAAATATAATACTTATACCTAATTATATACATTCATTAGTTATTTATTTTAATACAAACCAACAGACATATCAATAGAGTTTAATATTAATTAAGGGAAAGTACGCATTTAATTTAATATGTTTTATTTCAATTCACCACATAGCATTAGCTTGAAAGTTCATCTCGAATGTGTATCTACTATAAGTCTACAGATCATGTCATATCTACTTAAATCACTTTTCATTCCACCATGTATCACTCGTAATCGGGTGTTTTGTTTAACATAATATGTGTATGTAATAACCTAATTACTTCTTGCGATCAAAATTCCTTAGAAACTACGAGACCGCGTGCCGAGCATTGTTTTGCAATCACATGACACCGGCCCTCATATGGTACAGAAAAATACGGTTCATTCATAAATATTCATCAATGAATGCCGTATGGGAAAATCCAAAATATTTACAAAATTACTGCTAAGGTCACTTGTTGTCATTAGCCCTTTTGTCTTTCATTCATTCAGATAACTTCATTATGGAAACCGTTTAAAAATTCAATACTATTAGTAATTAGTAATTAGTAATTACCAAATGAACCTGCCAATAAGGTTGTAATCCTACATCCATGAATGAAATTTAGATACACGCCGAGCCATTATACTACGCAGTGTTTACATATTAATATACTAGCAATGTAAACTTAACACTCTGTAAATTAAATTATTATTAGCTTTTTATAGTACGAATGTAAGTATTGTTCAATTCCATGAAACGTGGAATCCCGGGTTAGTCACTAAAGTATCGAATCTCTCTCTTTCTGCACCATATCCCACTTATCTGAGGTCGGCGACTCGGATCCTCTCTATGCACTAAAGTATCGAATATGCCAATAGAAAGAAATCTCTAAAAAATTAACATCATTATCGAAATATTCACAAATACATACAATGGCCTAAGCGATCAAGAATAATTATCATAAGCCCTTGCTAGTCCAGTGTTGGATATAAGCCTCCCTTCCCGATTTGAACGACACTCTGTACGTTGACCTGTTTTCATTGTTTTTTTTCATTTTACATATCATGACCCAGTTCTGATGAAAAATCTTAGCTATTGTGCTCAAATAAGAGCATCAATATCACTCTTGCAGGAAGCTACATATTTTGTCGCCAAGTACACAAAAACCCACACAATCTGTGGAATGATTATGAAAGATAA